>JANJGK010003522.1:0-65000 GCA_039081455.1 Macrobrachium rosenbergii
TACACTTGACTGGCTGATTATTTTCTAAACTATACAATAGAAGGTACAGAGCCAGACACTCCATGATAATGTTGATGACCCTTGTGGAATCCTCCAAGTCTGCTCAACTGACGTATTTGATATCCATTATATCCAAAGTACTGTAGTACCAGGGCAAGCTGTTCAGAGCCAGGCACTCCTGCATGATGTCACTGATTTCTCTAATCAATAAATGCCTACTGACTACTTGACTCAATAGTTAAAATAGCGTGACAACGCTGTACAGAGCCAGGCATCCCATGACGGCACTGGTATCTCTACTAAACAGAGCAGAGCAGAAAATTAATGAGGTCCCGTCAGATGTTATACAGACGGAAGGAAGGCCAGACGAAGGAAGGGGTTTGAAGGGAAGTTTCCAGGAGGAGAATTTAATGTTTTCCCACAACAACACTCAGTCCAGGTGTTGCCGGAACAGCTGATAATAATGTCAGTGTGTTAGTTTATCTGTTGATGTCTCTTCAATTCCTTTTTATGAGGATAAACAACGAGTTGTGAATGATATACTTATCCTCAGGAACTTCTTCAACAAGAATGTCTCTCCCACTTCCTGTCGCTCGCAAATAGGCTCAGCTACTTTCTCTAGATTTTATGGGTTTGTACTGGGTGTGCGATAAAAAAAAAAATAATGCTCGCTTGTTAAACAGTAGTTATCACAGCATGCTTACGTATTTGGATGTAATCAGTCAGCAGTTCAGGGGGAGGCAAAAGATTCAAGAGTAGCCGTAGAGCCTCACTGCAAAGATAAGGGAACCCTCATAATTTATGTTCAGGTTCAAGGTTTTTTTATTTATCACATTTGTAAAAAAAAGTCAAGTTCGAACTTTAAATCAAGTACACAAGTGGGCGCACACTATTTTATTTTAATTCTAGAGATTACCTTTGACAGAAAACAATTGTTTAAAAAATCCTAAAAGAAAAGTAACTTCGAAACCCATTCAAGAGTATCCACACGCGTGCACGCACGCACACAATTATATATATATATATATATATATATATATATATATATATATATATATATATATATATATACATACATACATATATATATATATATATATATATATATATATATATATATATATATATATACATACATACATATATATATATATATATATATATATATATATATATATATATATATATATATATATATATATATATATATATATATATACATACATACATATATATATATATATATATATATATATATATATATATATATATATATATATATATATATATATATATATATATATGTATATATGAATACTCTTGAATGGTTTTCGAAGTTACCTTTCTTTTACGATGTTTTAAACAATTGTTTTCCGTCAAAGGTAGTTTCTAATATCTCAATTAAATATTTGTTTTTACTGAATGTAATACTCCCCTGGCACCCAAAAATTACTTTTATGCCAATTTTCCATACTCTCATTACTCCCATTTTAAGGCAAAATTTACATTATTCAAAAACATATAGGTGCTTTGAATAATGAACCAGTTCATGTTAACCCCCAGACCGATCGGCTCTGTTTTCAAATGTGTACAAGTGAAAGATGAGCTTTGTGCTGGGGTGACCTCCGGAGAGGTTTGTAAGTAAGTAATGGCGCCCAAGTGTAACTCGGAGCTGAATGTCGGATACAGATACGTTTACTCGGAGACCTCTACATGTACGGATAGATTCTCATACGGGAGTAAGTTTTCGCAATGGTGAGTAAATGTCCAACCCCGAACACTAATATTGAAAATCACAAAAATGTTTGTAAAACTTTTCTATTGGAAACAAAAGATTATGCATTACTGGACGAACTTGAGCCCACTCGAACTACCTACAGTCGAGTCATTATTGATAGAACAACTTGTTTTGTGTTAATTGTTTCAATGGGAATTGTTGCATCTGTGGCCCCTCATAATTGCATTGCGTGTCTTTAAATTACTGCATTTATGATCTATCATATGTGATTCATGTGTCTGTAAATTGTTGCATTTTTGGTCTCACATACTTGCCCCATTTTCTGTAAATAAACCCCTTTTAAATGTAAAAGAATTCTAATTCTAAATTGGCGACCTTCATTATTTAGGTAAATCAAGGAAGATTCTAAGGTAAGTTCCAATACCCTCCCTTTTGTTTATAATCGGGGACCCCCCTTGACACCGAAGGCAGTATCTAATAATAAATTGTCCCAAATTCCGTCCCCCAAAGGACCCCGTTTATAACAATATATATGTATGATATAATATTCATTGTTCGGGAACACGCTAAAAAAGTAAGGTCGACATAAATTATAAACAAAATATTGTATTTCAGCTTAAAAATGGGGCTGGACCTTGAAACGTCGTCATAATTCTGGAACACTTATCTTGTGCCCCTCTGAATTATAATATATAATATACAATATATACTGTATTATAATTATAATTATATATATATATATATAATGTATATGTATATGTATGTATATATATATATATATATATATATATATATATATATATATATATATATATATATATATATATATATATATTTACGTTTTTCCGTGGTTTTAGTTTGAAATATGCTCTGTGAGACAGGTAGCAACAATTTAAGGTAATTTAGCCTTGTGATTCTGACTTCGTGGGTACGGGAAAACGTAAAAAAGAGGAAAACAAAGGAGAATTCCATATAAGCATAGGGCTCTGGTTACTGAGGGAAATATTACGTAAAACACGTGGGCACATTTAAAGTAGTGTATTTACATAAATGACCTTAGTACGGGAAAGAGGAACTCAAGTAGATTGAATGAAACTGGGGAATTCCAGCCACAGTTCGAGAAGCTTCCACGAAGGGTCCCTCTGAAATGAGAGATATGCACATTATACGCCAGTAATGAAAATAGACAAAAGAATAATGAATTCGAAGCTGCACTGAGGGTGCCAAAGGAGTAATAAAGAATTAATACTGCCGATGCAAGAGGCGCACGGACATTAGACAAGGGAGATTTCTGGCTTTCTCTTTAAGAAAATATTACGAGACAAAAGCGTGACTGAAATGGGGCTCTTCCAGGGCACTTTACCTTAGCAGATTTTCCGAGGGCGCGTAGAAGGCAGTCCGTGGGTGACTTGCGATTTCCGAGGGCGAGTTTCTTCCACGTGGTGAGATGCAAGGCTTCCGTAAAGGGGCAAGGCGATGGGGACTCCTCGAAACTCCAAGCAATGGCGTGTGGGCTCGAGGAATACGGTCGAAGGGCACGAGGTAAAGTATACTTTTGAAAGGGCCACGTGGTTAGGATGCAAGGGCATCGATGGGGCCAGGAGGTGGGGGACGTCTTCATTCCATATCTTCCAGCCCGCGTGTGCGTGTCGACCTCGTGGGTTTCTGCTTTTTATCCCCTCCTATGGGGCAGGGGGGCGTCCACCACAGATGCTTTGACTCATTGCACCTGCTGCCCGCAGGGGAGGTTTTGGCCTGTAGGAGAAACACCCAAGCCAGATTACTTTTGCCTCGAAGGAAAGATCTTTATCAAAAATGGGAGCGCCTTTAATCTTTTAACCCTTGTTTTTAAGTCGATAGACAGATGGTCTATCGATCGGCCGGCTGGCAGTAAATGAACAACCAACAACAACAAAGGAGGGGGGGGAGGGGAGGCAATTTGCTAGCGAATTCTTGCTAATCATAATAATATGAAAATGCTTATATTTTCTGTTAGACTACGCATGTAATATTTATTACTTATTGCATATGTATTTGTAACAACCACAATGCCTCCCCGAAATCTTCACACTTCTTGGATACACTTGTCACTACAAAGCCTAAGATCCATATGCAAGACTATGAATTAATGCTGATGTCTTTATCAGGATTCGAATCTACATCCAGTGTCAGAACAAAGTCACTATGCCGACTGATCGTGGTCAAGTCGGTAACGTCACCTCGTTCTGGTACTCTGGATGCTGGTTAGAATCCTGCTGCTACGGACATCAGAATCACTCTATATTCTTGCAATTGGGTCTACGGCTTTGTATTGACATAAGTATCCAAAGTTTGAAGATCTCAATTAGTTAAGAGGCTGCTGGTGTCATTATTACTTATCTGATGAAAGTTACTAATAGTAAGTATATGTATATACATACATACACGCACACACACATATATATATAATATATATTACAAGCTAAATATCTATGTAAAATATACATCCATATTACATTATACTCATACCTCGTTTTAATGGACAGACAGGGGGAACATCGGTTAGATATTGACGATTGTCCGTAGTGACCAAAATGGGGTCTGTAGTGACTAATATCAGCACGCGCAATGTCAAATTTCGAATGTAATTTATCTACAAAAAACAATTAGTTTTCGAAAATGTCGGGACAACAGAAACAGATGTTATGAAATCACAGAAAGAAAAAAAAAACTTTGAGTAAGGTATGAAGAGGCTGTACAGTAGTTTAAAAGATAAAGGGAATGTCACGAAAACACTTACACACTCTGGTAAAATGGGTCGCGAAGCAAAATTCTAACACCCACCACAGATAAGGCTGCAAAGCAAGCCACATTCGACCTTAGGTCCCACCACAGTCAGCCTAGACGCCCTCAACAATACAAAATAGAGCCAACGCAATGAGAATGATTGGGCGACTACCTACTGGCCAATTACTAAAGGACCACAAGCCACCGAATTCTAGAATGACATATTGCTCATATCTAATGTATATCGGAATACGTACCCTTGGAATGATTTTTTTATCATTTTTTTTTCTTTTGTGCACGACACCGATAGCCTTAGGAAAAGAACTCTGCATCTGGACCTGCCGTCTTTCTAGGGATGGGTACACTATATCTTCACAAATGAGTACAGCCAAGAATAAATCCCATTTTCATCAAACCTGGGCAAGATAAAGTCACCACCTTCCCTGTTGCATCACCGTCCAAGGAAAAGCCAACATCGCAATGCGAAATGTGTTCATAAACTACTTCTGACTGAAAATGTAGTGAGCACCTTAAAACTCAATTCGAAAATGTATTCTAAATAATCATATATGACAATTAAAACCTGGAAGAAAATTCCACGTTATTAGTGAATTCGAAAACAATCGAAATGTCCATACCTTTGGGGCCCTTAGCGATGATCCCGTAGATTAGAAGGCTATCCAGAATGACCACTTACATTGGGTATAAAAATAACAATTCAAAATACAATCATTCGAAAGTTTTACTTACTAAACTTATGAATAAAAAAAATTTTATCAAATGTTGTTCCAGGACCTTATTCAAAATTTTGAGAATATTAAACGCTGTTAGACAAGGTAATGTATTTTGCATAGCAATCCTAGAAAGATTATGAATTACAAGAAAACCATTACAAATTTAAAGGGTCTTGCAAACTGGCGAACTTCCATACTAAGCTGCAAGGTCAATCTAATACTTAAAACGCTTGAAATATCATTCTGGATAGCCTAAATATTATACCAAGTGCTATTGGACAAAAAAAGCCGTTTTGAATATATAATAAAGAATAAAAGGAAATTGCACTACAGAATAATGAACTACAGAGCTATAAAAAATGCAAATAAAATCAAGGGGATAAAATACTGGCGTAACAGCATATATCACATGCAAGGTATATTTTGCAAAAACAATAAATTTTAATGAAATGGCATATAAACAGTAGACCCACGTGTGTTCGTAAAGCATCACAAGATAAAAACTCGAGAGTTATACAGTGCATCTCAAGTACAAGCAAGATTTTTTCACCAAGAAACGCTTGGAAAATACCAAGTCCTTTGTTATCGAGGAATGACCAAAGTCTCATGAATCACGAGAATCCCTTCAAAAAGATTAACTAACTTTCCGCGCCAATAATGATTTATGGCAGTTACATGTATCACCACATATTATACCTTAAAATTAAGGAACTATCTGGGCTTAATTCAAATATTACTTAAAGGAGATTATCTGAAGTTTGATTAAAACGATAAAGGCCTAAGAGAAGCTAGCACAAGCTTTCTAATTCTAATCTACAAATCAATACGAATTATCATCGAAATTTATAAAGTGGCTCAGTCTTAATCTTTACATCAGTTACAAAATCTAACTGTGCTCTTCTACACACTGATTAAGAATTCAAATATCGTGACGTTTCTTAAAGTTTTTAGGGCTCAGGTCTTTTGCATTTAACATTTAGAAGATTCCAATAGCACTATGGTATAATATCCCTTACCTTTGGAGATACATCTGAAAAAAAGAAAAAACCACAAAGTTAAAATTCATACATTATAATATGCAGTGGAACATCACCACAGATTTGATTACACACACACATTATATATATAATATTATAAATATATATATATATATATTATATATATATATATATATATATATATATATATATATATATATATATATATATATATATACACACAAGGAAGTACTTTCATGTTTAATGCATCTCCTAAGGGTCACGTAGTAAAAATTAAACTCATAACAACCTCAATATATATATATATATATATATATATATATATATATATATATGTATATATATGTATATATATGTATATATATATATATATATATGTATATATAATATATATATATATATATATATATATATATATATATATATATATATATATATATATATATATATATATATATAGATAGATAGTACAGCAATTAATTATTTCCAACAACAGGAGACAGTTCGAGGAGCTTTTTTTTTTTTAAGCAAGCAAGCCCTGTGCTGGCTGGCACAAGCTTTTACTCCCAGAGCAACCTATGAAGTCTCCAACCAACCAGTAAGATAGTTTCATGTACTTCATCCTACCAATAATAGATCCGACAGGAAAAACCTGTTTATGAGTTTTGTCAAAACCAATGAAGTAAAATACAGATGGGCACGTAGTAGTGAATTTAGATCTGAACCCCTTTCGGCTTGCCAGTATATTTTGGATCATTTTGTCAAATACTGCAGTGTCCCTTTCTAAAGGGTTGGGACGTAGTTTTGTGTGGATTTCCTGATTTTCGAGTGCTGCTCCACACAACTTTCAATTTACCAGTTTGGAAATCAAATGATTTGCTTGAGCTAGCTGAGGAATAACTATAGTAAACATACTTTCACTGTGGTCGCTACTTCGGCGACCAAATTTATAAGATTCTGAGTTAAAGGATATGAGTTTACCAAAAAAAAAAAGAAAAAAAGAAAAGAAAATAATAATTTTGAGCGAAAAAATTCCGTAAGGAAACTGACAATCCTTTATCTCCTCTATTATGCTATGTCTATTAAGAGTTTTTTTTTTTTTTTTAAGAATACCTGCCAAGGATACTATCTACTAGTGTTATGTGAATGAAGTAAGCTGATGCCATACTCTGTGCATGACCAACAAATAACAATGAAAAATGTTTTTATTTACAACACTAAACACATTGGTACCTGCTAGAAAGTTCTCACTGAAAAGAGTGAGAATTAAGCTGCATTTTTAATGCACTAGTTTCAAGGAATGAGGGAAGTTTAAATGCTAACAGGAACCCTCGTACATTCTACTTTCATTCCAATCCTCATCCTTCACTTAGTTACATACACATAAAAACACCATACACATATATGGAATTTTTATGATATTAATTTCAATCATTTAAGTTCAAATATACTGGAAAAGCAGCAATGAACTTCCACAGAATATCACATGCACAGAGTACGAAAAAAAAAAAAAAACTAAACGCCCAGCATCTAACGTAATCTACTTTTCACCAAGAACGGATTAGTATCGAATTGATCTACTGTTTGAGATGACTCAACATTTCATCTTTCTTACTGTTTAGGACTAAGAGTGGCTTTGATAAGCAGAGGGTCAGACACACATCTGTCAGACGGCCACATTTAGGACAGGCTACATTAGTCATCTTTGTTTTCATTCTTATTGCTCTCATTCTTACGAGATGACGTCGATGAGCATGGCCAATGCGGATCCAGGTTATGAAAGTTAAACAACAAAGCCATGAAGGAGAAAAATGTGCTGTCAGCGGGAATACTGACTGGACAAGCTTTTTAAAAACAGCATTCTTCACGCAGATCGCTCTACATCATCATTTCTAATATTAAAATTTGAAAGGGGAAACCAATTTAAATAGATCTCTCCCGTTACAGGCAGTTACCGTACCACAACTTTGTACAACTTTGATTGCAAAATGCAATTAACGTACTATTAACAAACCAAAACCTTGTTGAAAGACACGTGAGTTTCGATAAAATTATACACACTGCAAATATCTTGTGTAGAAGCTTCTGAACTGTCGGGTTGACAACAAAAAGGCATTTATGCTGTTGGTTATGTGCAACCTCAAAGCAAGAATTTTACATAAAGACATTTAGAGGAGAAAACTTGAAAGCTGACTCATCACCAGCTGTGGTCTTTTCTTATCCGACTCCTTGAATTTCACATAATATTTTGATTAGCTGAATCATTTGTGTTCTTTGCCTCTTACGGTGACGGCTTCGGTGTCAGATCAGAATGTGTCACAGCAATTACAATAATCAAAATTGATAAAGTCAGCGTCCTCCCCAAAAAATATCCTACTACTACTACTGTACATTTACTGGTATTTGCAAGAGAAACTAAAACCATAACCAGGTTACACTTTAAAACTTAACAACGAAAAAGTGATTCCTGTCCCGAAAATAAATACAATATCTACGTGAATGATACACACCTCAACAAATGTATTCGCAGAAATGCACTGACCACCTGCTGAAAAATCTTCCCAGACCTACAGTATGGCGTAATACAGTAGTAAGCAAAAGTTGCAAAATATTCCAGTGGCGGCACAGGGACTGTTTCACTAACATCGGTTATCTAGCTCCTTCATGGTCAAAGAACAAGGCTACGAAAAAGCATGGGGTTGAACCCCAAACAGTGCAATGTTAGACTAGACTGTCCAAGGGAGGGAAAACAGAGGTACACAGAATTCCAAAGCTACTTTACAGAAAGACTGGAACAGTCATTGCTGATGATATTTTTGAGTATGCAGCACCATTCTTTCCTAAGAAGGCTGAGGAATTACCATTGTAAAATGCATTCGATATTATATGTAAACTATATGAAATTGAAAACGATTAGGAAATGCCACCGTATAACTGATTCTTTGATAGAAAACTAAATACCACTCCAAGGAAGAATAATGAACTGTCATTGTGAAATGAAACTACACGGCATTTCAAGAAGGGATTACGACTTCTTACTGTATAATGGATTTACTGATTAGAAACCAAAAAATTTTAGAACTGTCCACGTGTAGTACATTTAAACAGAAAGTGAATGACACTGCTTGGGATTAAGAATTGCCTTTATATAAAGTAATCACTGATATGAAACTTCACTAAGCTCAAAAGGAAGGTTCGCAAGGTATCACTGAGCAACGAATTCAAGCTAAATGATAATCTATTATACTGATTTCCTTGGCTGCCTTTCTGCGCGTGTCCCTCCCCTCCCCTCCTCTTCTATTATATTTATTTCCTTGGCTGCTTTTCTGCGCGTGTCCCTCCCCTCCCCTCCTCTTCTATTATATTTATTTCCTTGGCTGCCTTTCTGCGCGTGTCCCTCCCCTCCCCTCCTCTTCTATTATATTTATTTCCTTGGCTGCTTTTCTGTGTCCCTTCCCTCCCCTCCTCCTTTCCCCTTCTTCCTCCTCCTCCTCCTTCCCCTTCCCCTCCCCTTCCTTCTTTCCCATTCCTTTAACGTCCCCCTCCCCCTTCCTTTTCCATGTTTTATGATGAAATGTGTTGCAACTGAATACTATTAATAAAATGTTCAGAGATTTGTAAGGACAATTTTTTTTATATAAAAGTAATGTATATAGAGGTTTTTCAAATTAAAATATAACTTGCTTGACCTTCAGAATTTATGAAGTGTTTAATTAACCTCAGGTGGTAACTATGAACCACCTGCATTATGAGGATCACAGTAAATACTACTGTTATACAACTGGTCTTTAAAGGGCCCCATAGACAATATGTTCACCAGACCAGGTCATCTGAACTGGAAGTAAACCTCAACGTCTATGGTGTTCTCCTCCTACCAAAAGTGGGCGGAGTCCGTCGGCCTCTCCGACCAGCTAGTAGGCTGCCGTTGCCAGGTTCATGGCTTCCGTTTCAGTGCAGGTGGCCCGAAACCTCCACATCTACGACGTCATCTCAAGATTTACTTCAGTTTCAACTAGACGCTGAAAGGGAAGCATGGCAGCTACGTTGGCAGATGAGTTCCGGGAGGAGTTTACTGAACGTCGTACAAAAGCAAATTGAGGCTCATGATAAATTAGTTGGAAAATCACAGGAGAAGGATGCAAAACAAACAAACAAACAAACAAACAAATATATATATATATATATATATATATATATATATATATATATATATATATATATATATATATATATATATATATATATATTGTATATATACTTGTGTATTAGTACTGTTGTTCAAGTTACATTATTTTCCATAAAAAAAAATAAAAGCTTGTGATATTTTCAATAATATTCAATTTTCCTTGTATAAATTAAAAATTTTGTGTACAAAAGAGTTGAAAATTGTACTCTTACTTGGCTACTAAATGTAGGTTCAAGGGCCTGTTCTTCTTTAATGGATCATAGACCTACTGTACACTAGACTATATACCACTAGACTATGCAAGATGCTGCATATGCAGCACAGTTACTTTTTACCTTTGTAAACTCGTGTTGCATAACTTGAATAACTGCTTTACATGTCTCTGGGATTATATGCCCCACGGAATGACTTGCCGCACGGAAGCCGAGTGTGTCAAGCAACCTCTCGTACAGTGATATTGGCTGTCTCAAGCAAGTGTGTTTTTCATTTCTATATGAAGGGAGACCATGCACATTAATTCCATTTCGGTCTGCTCGTCCATTATCAGGTAACTAAACCAGTCACCAGGGTAAAAGTTTATAATAAACACTCATGAGCCAATTAATTTCTCTTCTTCACTCATAGTTTATTCCATGTAATCCTTTTTTGCTGGGGGTTTCCAATTTCTGCTGCAAGGGCGCAGCCTATAGCTTCATCACTGAGAGGAGCGGACATGTCATCACCCTACCACATTTCGGCAAACCAAAGTGAATCCGAACATCTATGGGCAACGCCGATACTGGAGTTAGAATGGAACCTGATCTGCCAGTCATATTGTCTATGGGGCCCTTAAGATTTAAGAAGACGTTATTAATCCAATGGGCATTTCTTCTGGAAGTGGAAGAAATGATTCTGAAGACAGGTTCTGGATTTCTTCCCTGAAGGGAAGCGGACCTGACAGGAATCCATTTAGGAGCTGAAGACGGCTTCACAGGATCCTGGAGTTGTTAGGACGTCTTTCATGAATATTTTATTAACTGTCCACAAATTTTCAACACTAAGTGACCCAACAGTATATAATAATATTAAGGGAGCCAACAGTACACAATAAAAGATTTTTGGCTGAGCTTGTTATTTTCGTTTCGAAACGGACTCAGTGAGTAATTCTAGAAGAACAGGCACTACTGGTGATGGTCCGGAACTGTCAATGGCATCAGCATTGGTTTAAAACCCATCTTCAGCTGTTCCTGCACCTACACCAAGATATATATGGTCAGTTGTTTGGTGCTGCCCATACACTATTGCTGAATATTATTAGTAGGGTTAATTTGGGTGTGGGTATGGTGTTGGTGTGGGTATGGGAATGGCATGGTATGGATATGGGTATGGTTTGGGTATAGATATGGTATGTATATGGGTAAGGGTATGGATATAGGAATTGGTATGTTACAGATATGGGTATGGGTATGGTACAAATATGGGTATGGGTATAGGTATGGTACAAATATGGGTATGAGTATAATACAGATATGGGTATGGTGTAGATATGGGAAGTAGCAAATGGTGGCAATAGCAAGCATCTCCCAGTCTAAAAATTAAATGGAACCTCATATTTCAATGCATTACTCACATCTTTTCCAAAGAATTCTCTGAAAGAACATCAACAGTTCTGAGGAGGAAACTGAACGACTGGTTAATTCATTTAGAACCATGAAATGGTGGCACATGAACAATGACCATCGATACCAAAATGACTAAGCTAGCTACAGCCTAAAGTAATTAATTAAAATTTATTTAAAAAAAAATGACAGTAATTAATAGTATCAAGAACTGACACCCCAATAGCAATGGTGACAACGCAAAATTCTATTCAAACTAAACACTTCTCTTGCATGAAAAAAGTCCTCCTGAAGGCTGTAGGAGCACACAAACACATACACACACACACACACACACACACACACACACACATATATATATATATATATATATATATATATATATATATATATATATATATATATATATATATATATATAAAGTAATTCTTCAATTATCTGGACTGACAGAGCCAAGGGTCCGTCGGGTAATGGTGACATCCAAATAATGCAAGCAAAAAAATCAACTCTGCACCCTTCCTCACCTAACCTTGTCAATACCTCATAACTGTAAACACTCAGTATGCTTATAAACAACCACTTTAAACAGACTTTATGCAATTACCTACCTTTTTCCCCATATCTGTAATAAAATATACTGCAGAAAAACACACTGAAAATATGCAACCACTTCCTTTTCTCTCCCTAGTAAATAAGACAGTTCAGTAAGCAGGTAGCCTACCTGTGTTTACCTACAGCCTACCATGGTTTTATGACTATTAATGTATTTTTATACAGCAACTTCCTTAACATCCGTTGTTACCACATTGTATTACCATAAGCAAGATAAAAATGTGTAGGCTATGTGTGAACTAAAGACCTAGGGTAGCCCGAGTGTTACAATCATAGTATCCATTTGTAAAGGTCAAATAGCCTATTACAACTGTACTTAACATAAAGGTAATGGTAATGAAATTGTTATTTTACTTACAGAATCCATATATACTGTATTATTGCATTGATATTTTACCATTATATGCACAGTATAAAATTTTTAAAAATCGTCCTGCTATTTGTAAAGTTTACGTTCTCAGATCTGCTGACTGACCCTCCTTCAGAAAGAATTGGCAAATTTTTTTACTTGTTAAAAGAAACGAATGTATTAACGGAATTATTATTTCTATTTCTGTACAAATGTAAAACGGGTACAAAAAGGTAAACTAACACTTTACATTAATGTAAAATTACTCAAATAGCCAAACAGCATTTCCCAATTCAGTTGTTTACCGATGTAAAGATACCTCAGTCACCTCCACCCCCCTCTCTCTCTCTCTCTCTCTTTGTACTGTGCATATCCTTTCATGAATATGAATTGCTGCTGTATCATAAACATAAAAACACAAAACTAATGCTCCTGGAAGTTCGCGATGCCATCGTATGAGTGCATGCAAATGTAGGTGCGCGATGTCATATTTTTTTGGCTTTGTCTGATTTACTGTACCAAATTTCATTACGTTAGTTAACTAAGTGTGATTGTCACATACATAACAGTACACAATAGAATATTTTATCACTTGATGTTTCGTCTCTAATCACTGTAAAAATATTCGAAATCCTAATCTCATAAGTAGGCAACACAAAGCCAATCAGGCTGAAGCAAGTTTACCCACACCAAGAAATTTGTGCACACACGTGTGCTGTCCACCTCCCTCCTTTTTTATTTAATGTACCGTGCTTCATTACAAGAGTAGTTGACTGCAAGTATGATTTTTCTCACATATAACAATGCACAGGAGAAAACTTTATCATTCTTATTTCATCTCTAATCACCGTAAAAATATTTAAATGTCAAATTTCCTACGTAGGAAAATATGCGAATTTCATACGTAGGCAAATATGTGAATTTCATACGTAGGCAAATATGCGAAATTCATACGTAGGCAAATATGCAGATTTCATGCGTAGGCAAGAGAAAAGCATCCAGGCTGCAGCATGTTTACCCAGGGTTTGGTATGTTTCGGCGTAGCCCCTTTGGCGTAGCTGATTCAGCATGGCCGATTTGACGTCAGATAAATAATTGGGACTATACTGCGTAGCCCCTTTGGTGTAGCTGATTCGGCGTGGCCGATTCGATGTCAGAGAAATAATTGGACTATTCGGCGTAGCTGATTCGGCGTGGCCGGTTTGACGTGGCATCTCTTAGAGGGGGCGTGGAGGGAAGGGCCATCTTTTAGAGGGGGTGTGGAGGGAAGGGCCATCTCTTAGAGGGGGTATGGAGGGAAGGGCCATCTCTTAGAGGGGGTATGGAGGGAAGGGCCGTCTCTCAAAAGGAGGAAGGGAGGGAAGGGCCATCTCTCAAAAGGAGGAGGGGATGGAAGGGCCATCTCTTAGATAGGACGTGGAGGGAAGGGCCATCTTTTAGAGGGGGCGTGGAGGAAAGAACCATCTCTCAAAGGAGGTGTGGAGGGAAGGGCCATCTCTTATAGGGGGCGTGGAGGGAAGGGTCATCTCTTAGAGGGGGTGTTGGGGGAAGGGTCATCTCTCAAAGGGGGCGTGGAGGGAAGGGCCATCTCTTAGAGGGGGTGTGAAGGAAAGGGTAATCTCTTAGAGGGGGCGTGGAGGGAAGGGCCATCTCTTAGAGGGGGCGTGGAGGGAAGGGCCATCTTAGAGGGGGCGTGGAGGGAAGGGTCATCTCTCAAAGGGGGCGTGGAGGGAAGGGCCACCTCTCAAAGGGGGCGTGGAGGGAAGGGCCACCTCTCAAAGGGGGCGTGGAGGGAAGGGCCCTCTAATGGAGGGGGCGTGGAGGGAAGGGCCATCTCTCAAAGGGGGCGTGGAGGGAAGGGCCACCTCTCAAAGGGGGCGTGGAAGGAAGGGCCATCTCGCAGAGGGGGAGTGGAGGGTAGGGCCATCTTTTAGAGGGGGCGGGGAGGGAAAGGCCATATGTTAGAGGGGGCGTGGAGGGAAGGGCCATATGTTAGAGGGGGCGTGGAGGGAAGGGCCATATGTTAGAGGGGGTGTGGAGGGAAGGGCCATCTCTTAGAGGGGGGCTGGAAGGAAGGGCTATCTCTTAGTGGGGGCCTGGAGAGAAGGGTCACCTCTTAGAGGGGGCGTGGAGGGAAGGGTCATCTCTCAAAGGGCCATTTCTTAGAGGGGGCGTGGAGGGAAGGGTCATCTCTTAAAGGGGCGTGGAGGGAAGGGCCATCTCTTACAGGGGCGTGGAGGGAAGGGCCATCTCTTACGGGGGCGTGGAGTGAAGGGCCATCTCTTAAAGGGGCGTGGAGGGAAGGGCCATCTCTTACAGGGGCGTGGAGGGAAGGGCCATCTCTTACAGGGGCGTGGAGGGAAGGGCCATCTCTTACAGGGGCGTGGAGGGAGGGGCATCTCTCAAAGGGTGCGTGGAGGGAAAGGTCATCTCTTAGAGGGGAACCTGGAGGAAAGGGCCATCTCTTAAAGGGGGCGTGGAGGGAAGGGCCAACTCTCAAAGGGGGCGAGGGAAAGGCCATCTCTTAGAGGGGGCGTGGATGGAAGGGCCATCTCTCAAAGGGGGCGAGGAAGGAAGGGTCATCTCTTAGAGGGGGGACCTGGAGGGAAGGGCCATCTCTTAAGAGGGGGCATGGAGTGAAAGGTCATCTCTCAAAGGGGGCGTGGAGGGGAGGGCTATCTCTTAGAGGGGGACCTGCAGGGAAGGGCCATCTCTTAAGAGAGGGCATGGAGGGAAAGGTCATCTATAAAAGGTGGCGTGGAGGAAGTGCGATCTCTTAGGGGGGGCTTGGAGTGAAAGGGTTATCTCTCAAAGGGGGCGTGGAGGGAATTGCCATATCTTAGAGGGGGCGTGGAGGGAAGGGCAATCTCATAGTGGGGTGAGGAGGGAAGGGCAATCTCTTACAGGGGGCGTGGAGGGAAGGGCTATTTCTTAGAGGGCGGGAAAGGAAAGTCCAACTCTTAGAGGGGGCGTGGCAGGAAGGGTCATCTCTTAGAGGGGGCATGGAGAGAAGGGGCATCTCTCAAAGGGGGGTGGAGGGAAGGGAAATCTCTTAGAGGGGGCATGAAGGGGAGGGCCATCTCTTAGAGGGGGCGTGGAGAAAACGGTCATCTCTCAAGGGGGGCGTGGAGTGAAGGGCCATCTCTTAGAGGGGACGTGGAGGAAAGGGCCATCTCTTAGAGGGGGCGTGGATGGAAGGGCCATCTCTCAAAGGGGGCGAGGAGGGAAGGGTCATCTCTTAGAGGGGGACCTGGAGGGAAGGGCCATCTCTTAAGAGGGGGCATGGAGTGAAAGGTCATCTCTCAAAGGGGGCGTAGAGGGAAGGGCTATCTCTTAGAGGGGACCTGCAGGGAAGGGCCATCTCTTAAGAGGGGGCATGGAGGGAAAGGTCATCTCTAAAAGGTGGCGTGGAGGAAGTGCGATCTCTTAGAGGGGGCGTGGAGGGAAGGGTCATCTCTCAAAGGGGGCCTGGAGGGGAGGGCCATCTCTTAGGGGGGGCTTGAAGTGAAAGGGTTATCTCTCAAAGGGGGCGTGGAGGGAATTGCCATATCTTAGAGGGGGCGTGGAGGGAGGGGCAATCTCATAGTGGGGGTGTGGAGGGAAGGGCAATCTCTTACGGGGGGCGTGGAGGGAAGGGCCATTTCTTAGAGGGCGGGAAAGGAAAGTCCAACTCTTAGAGGGGGCGTGGCGGGAAGGGTCATCTCTTAGAGGGGGCATGGAGAGAAGGGGCATCTCTCAAACGGGGGTGGAGGGAAGGGAAATCTCTTAGAGGGGGCATGAAGGGGAGGGCCATCTCTTAGAGGGGGCGTGGAGAAAACGGTCATCTCTCAAGGGGGCGTGGAGTGAAGGGCCATCTCTTAGAGGGGACGTGGAGGAAAGGGCCATCTCTCAAAGGGGGTGTGGAGGGAAGGGCCATTTCTTATAGGGGGCGTGGAGGGAAGGGTTATCTCTTATAAGGGGTGTGGAGGAAAGGGTCAGTTCTTAGAGGGGGCGTGGAGGGAAGGGCCATCTTAGAGGGGGCGTGGAGGGAAGGGTCATCTCTCAAAGGGGGCGTGGAGGGAAGGGCCATCTCTCAAAAGGGGTCGTGGAGGAAAGGGCCATCTCTTAGAGGGGGCGTGGAGGGAAGGGCCATCTTAGAGGGGGTGTGGAGGGAAGGGTCATCTCTCAAAGGGGGCGTGGAGGGAAGGGCCATCTCTTAGAGGGGGCGTGGAGGGAAGGGCCATCTTACAGGTGGCGTGGAGGAAAGGGTCATCTCTCAAAGGGGGCGTGGAGGGAAGGGCCATCTCTTAGAGTGGGCATAGAGGGAAAGGGTCACTCTCAAAGGGGGCATGGAGGGAAGGGCCCTCTAATGGAGGGGGCGTGGAGGGAAGGGCCATCTCTCAAAGGGGCGTGGAGGGAAGGGCCACCTCTCAAAGGGGGCGTGGAGGGAAAGGCCATCTCGTAGAGGGGGAGTGGAGGGAAGGACCATCTCTTAGAGGGGGCGGGGAGGGAAAGGCCATCGCTTAGAGGGGGAGTGGAGGGAAGGGCCATGTTAGAGGGGGCGTGGAGGGAAGGGCCATTTGTTAGAGGGGGCGTGGAGGGAAGCGCCATATGTAAGAGGGGTCGTGAAGGGAAGGGACATCTCTTAGAGGGGGGCTGGAGGGAAGGGCTATCTCTTAGCAGGGGACCTGGAGAGAAGGGTCACCTCTTAGAGGGGGCGTGGAGGGAATTGCCCTCTCTCAAAGGAGGCCTGGAGGGAAGTGCCATCTCTTAGAGGGGGCGTGGAGGGAAGGGCCATCTCTCAAAGGTGGCGAGGAAGGAAGGGCCACATCTTGGAGGGGGCGTGGAAGGAAGGGCCATCTCTTAGAGGGAGCGTGGAGGGAAGGGCCATCTCTCAAAGGGTTCGTGGAGGGAAGGGCCATCTCTTAGAGGGGGCGTGGAGGGAAGGGCCATCTCTTAGAGGGGGCGTGGAGGGTAGGGTCATCTCTCAAAGGGGCGTAGAGGGAAGGGCCATTTCTTAGAGGGGGCATAGAGGGAAGGGCCATTTTTTAGAGGGGGTGTGGATGGAAGGGTCATCTCTTAAAGGGGCGTGGAGGGAAGGGCCATCTCTTCCAGGGGCGTGGAGGGAAAGGCATCTCTCAAAGGGGGCGTGGAGGGAAAGTTCATCTCTTAGAAAGGAACCTGGAGGAAAGGGCCATCTCTTAAAGGGGGCGTGGAGGGAAGGGCATCTCTCAAAGGGGGCGTGGTGGGAAAGGTCATCTCTTAGAGGGGGACCTGGAGGAAAGGGCCATCTCTTACAGGGGGCGTGGAGTGAAGGGCCATCTCTCAAAGGGGGCGAGGGAAAGGCCATCTCTTAGAGGGGGCGTGGAGGGAAAGGCCATCTCTTAGAGGGGGCGTGGAGGGAAGGGCCATCTCTTAGAGGGGGCGTGAATGGAAGGGTCATCTCTTACAGGGGGCGTGGAGGGAAGGGCCATCTCTTACAGGGGGCGTGGAGGGAAGGGCCATCTCTCAAGGGGGGCGTGGAGGGAAGGGTCATCTCTTAGAGGGGGACCTGGAGGGAAGGGCCATCTCTTAAGAGGGGGCATGGAGTGAAAGGTCATCTCTCAAAGGGGGCGTGGAGGGAAGGGTCATCTCTTAAGAGGGGGTCCTGGAGGGAAGGGCCAACTCTTAAAAGGGGGCATGGAGAGAAAGGTCACCTCTAAAAGGTGGCGTGGAGGGAAGTGCGATCTCTTAGAGGGGGCGTGGAGGGAAGGGTCATCTTTCAAAGGGGGGCTGGAGGGGAGGGCCATTTCTTAGAGGGGGCGTGGAGTGAAAGCGTCATCTCTCAAAGGGGGCGTGGAGGGAATTGCCATATCTTAGAGGGGGCGTGGAGGGAAGGGCAATCTCTTAGTGGGGGTGTGGAGGGAAGGGCCATCTCTTACAGGGGGCGTGGAGGGAAGGGTCACTTCTCAAAGGGGGCACGAATGGAAAGTCCAACTCTTACAGGGGGCATGGAGAGAAGGGGCATCCTCAAAGAGTGGTGGAGGGAAAGGAAATCTCTTAGAGGGGGCATGAAGTGGAGGGCCATCTCTTAGAGGGGGCGTGGAGAAAAGGGTCATATCTCAAGGGGGCGTGGAGTGAAGGGCCATCTCTTAGAGGGGGCGTGGAGGAAAGGGCCATCTCTTACAGGGGGAGTTGAGGGAAGGGCCATCTCTCAAAAGGAGGGGAAGGAAAGGCCATCTCTTAGTTGGGACGTGGAGGGAAGGGCCATCTTTTAGAGGGGGCGTGGAGGAAAGGACCATCTCTCAAAGAGGGTGTGGAGGGAAGGGCCATTTCTTATAGGGGGCGTGGAGGGAAGGGTTATCGCTTATAGGGAGCGTTGAGGGAAGGGTCATCTCTTAGAAGGGGCGTGGAGGGAAGGGCCATCTCTTAGAGGGGGTGTGGAGGAAAGGGTCAGCCCTTAGAGGGGGCGTGGAGGGAAGGGCCATCTTAAAGGGGGCGTGGAGGGAAGGGCCATCTCTCAAAGGGTGCGTGGAGGGAAGGGCCATCTCTCAAAGGGGTCGTGGAGGGAAGGGCCATCTCTTAAGAGTGGGCATAGAGGGAAAGGGGCACAATCAAAGGGGGCATGGAGGGAAGGGCCATCTCTCAAAGGGTGTGTGGAGGGAAGGGCCACCTCATAGAGGGGGAGTGGAGGGAAGGGCCATCTTATAGAGGGGGAGTGGAGGGAAGGGCCATCTTATAGAGGGGGCGGGGAGGGAAAGGCCATCTCTTACAGTGGGGATGGAGGGAAGAGCCATATCTTAAGAGGGGGCGTGGAGGGAAGGGTTAACTCTCAAGGGGGCCTAGAGGGAAGGGCCATCTCTTAGAGGGGGCCTGAAGGGAAGGGCTATCTCTTAGTGGGGGTGTGGAGGGAAGGGCCATCTCTTACAGGGGGCGTGGAGGGAACGGTCATTTCTCAAAGGGGGCACGAATGGAAAGTCCAACTCTTAGAGGGGGCATGGAGAGAAGGGGCATCTCTCAAAGAGTGGTGGAGGGAAGGGAAATCTCTTAGAGGGGGCATGAAGTGGAGGGCCATCTCTTAGAGGGGGCGTGGAGAAAAGGGTCATATCTCAAGGGGGGCGTGGAGTGAAGGGCCATCTCTTAGAGGGGGCGTGGAGGAAAGGGGCATCTCTTACAGGGGGAGTGGAGGGAAGGGCCATCTCTCAAAAGGAGGGGGGGAGGGAAGGGCCATCTCTCAAAAGGAGGGGAGGGAAGGGCCATCTCTTAGTTGGGACGTGGAGGGAAGGGCCATCTTTTAGAGGGGGCGTGGAGGAAAGGACCATCTCTCAAAGAGGGTGTGGAGGGAAGGGCCATTTCTTATAGGGGGCGTGGAGGGAAGGGTTATCGCTTATAGGGAGCGTTGAGGGAAGGGTCATCTCTTAGAAGGGGCGTGGAGGGAAGGGCCATCTCTTCGAGGGGGTGTGGAGGAAAGGGTCAGCCCTTAGACGGGGCGTGGAGGGAAGGGCCATCTTAAAGGGGGCGTGGAGGGAAGGGCCATCTCTCAAAGGGTGCGTGGAGGGAAGGGCCATCTCTCAAAGGGGTCGTGGAGGGAAGGGCCATCGCTTAGAGTGGGCAAAGAGGGAAAGGGACACAATCAAAGGGGGCATGGAGGGAAGGGCCATCTCTCAAAGGAGGCGTGGAGGGTAGGGCCATCTCTCAAAGGGTGTGTGGAGGGAAGGGCCACCTCATAGAGGGGGAGTGGAGGGAAGGGCCATATGTTAGAGGGGGCGGGGAGGGAAAGGCCATCTCTGACAGTGGGGATGGAGGGAAGGGCCATATCTTAAGAGGGGGCGTGGAGGGAAGGGCTAACTCTCAAGGGGGCCTGGAGGGAAGGGCCATCTCTTAGAGGGGGCCTGAAGGGAAGGGCTATCTCTTAGTGGGGGCCTGGAGAGAAGGGTCACCTCTTAGAAGGGGCGTGGATGGAAGTGCCCTCTCTCAAAGGGGGCCTGGAGGGAAGTGCCATCTCTCGGAGGAGACCTAGAGGGAAGGGCCATCCCTCAAAGGGGGCGTGGCCATCTCTCAAATGGGCCGTGGAGGGAAGGGCCATCTCTTAAGAGGGGCGTCGAAGGAAGGGCCATTTCTTAGAGGGGGCGCCGAGGGAAGGGCCATCTCTCAAAGGGGCCGTGGAGGGAAGGGCCATCTCTTAGAGAGGCCGTGGAGGGAAGGGCCATCTCTTAGAGGGGGCGTCGATGGAAGGGCCATTTCTTAGAGGGGGGGGCCGAGGGAAGGGCCATCTCTCAAAGGGGGTGTAGAGGGAAAGGCCATCTCTTAGAGGGGGCATGGAGGGAAGGGTCGTCTCTCAAAGGGGCATTTAGGGAAAGGCCATTTCTTAGAGCGGGCGTGGAGGGAAGGGTCATCTCTTAAAGGGGGTGTGGAGGGAAGGACCATCTCTTAAATGGCGTGGAGCGAAGGGCATCTCTCAAAGGGGGTGTGGAGGGAAATGTCATCTCTTAGAGGGGAACCTGGAGGGAAGGGCAATCTCTTATGAGGGGGGCGTGGAGGGAAAGGTCATCTCTCAAAGGGGACATGGCCATCTTTTAGAGGGGGCTGGGAGGGAAAGGCCATCTCATAGAGGGGGGGGTGGAGGGAAGGGCTATATCTTAGAGGGGGCGTGGAGGGAAGTGCTATCTCTCAAGGGGGCATGGAGGGAAGGGCCATCTCTTACAGGGGGGATGGAGGGAAGAGCATCTCTCAAAGGGGGCGTGAAGGGAAAGGTCATCTCTTAGATGGGGACCTGGAGGGAAAGGTCATCTCTTAGAGGGGGACCTGGAGAGAAGGGCCATCTCTTACGAGGGTGCGTGGGGGGAAGGGCCATCTCTCGAAGGGGGCATTGAGGGAAGGGTCATCTCTCAATGGGGCGTGGAGGAAAAGGCCATCTCAGAGGGGGCATGGAGGGAAAGGCCATCTCAGAGGGGGCATGGAGGGAAGGGTCACCTCATAGTGGGCGTGGAGGGAAGGGCCATCTCTTAGAGGGGGCGTAGAGGGAAAGGGTCACCTCTCAAATGGGGCGTGGAGGGAAGGGCCATATCTTGGAGGGGGATGTGGAGAGAAGGGACACCTGTTAGTGGGGGCGTGGAGGGAAGGGTCATCTCTCAAAGGGGGCGTGAAGGGAAGGGGCATTGCTTAGAGGGGGCGTGGAGGGAAGAGTCATCTCTCAAACGGGGCGTGGAGGGAAGGTCCACCTCTTAGAGGGGCGTGGAGGGAAGGGTCATCTCTTAGAGGGGCGTGGAGGGAAGGTCCACCTCTTAGAGCAGCGTGGATTGCAGTATTATCTCTTAGAGGGGGCGTGGAAGGAAGGGTCATCTCTCCAAGGGTATGGAGGGAAGGGACATCTCTTAGAGGAGGCGTGGAGGGAAGGGCCATCTATTACAGGGGGCGTGGAGGGAAGGGTCGTCTCTCAAAGGGGGTGAGGAGGGAACGGTCATCTCTCAGGGGGGGCGTGAAGGGAAGGGCCACCTCTTACATGCAGTGTGAAGGGAAGGGCCATCTCTTAGAGGGGGCGTGGAGGGAAGGGTCATCCCTTAAAGGGGGAGTGGAGGGGAGGGCCATCTCTAAGTGGGGGCATGGACGGAAGGGCCATCATTTAGAGGGGGCGTGGAGGAAAGGGCCATCTCTCAAAGGAAGCGTGGAGGGAAGGACCATTTTTCAAAGGGGGCGTGAGGGAAAGGCCATTTCTCAAAAGGGGCGTGGAGGGAAAAGTCATCTCTTAGAGGGGGCGTGGAGGGAAGGGTCATCATCATTCAAAGGGGGCATGGAGGGAAGGGCCATCTCTCAAAGGGGGCGTGGAGGGAAGAGCCATCTCTTAGAGGGGGCGTAGAGAGAATGGTCATCTCTCAAAGGGACGTGGAGGGAATGGTCATCCCTTAAAGGGGAAGTGGAGGGGAGGGCCATCCCTTAAGTGAGGGCGTGGACGGAAGGGCCATGATTTAGAGGGGGCGTAGAGGAATGGGCCATCTATCAAAGGAGGCGTGGAGGAAGGATCATCTCTCAAAGGGGGCGTGGAGGGAAGGGCCATCTCTTAGAGGGGGCGTGTAGGGAAAGGTTATCTCTCAAAGGGGGCCTGGAGGGAAGTGCCATCTCTTAGAGGGGGCGTGGAGGGAAGGGCCATCTCTCAAAGGTGGCATGGAGGGAAGGGCCACATCTTAGAGGGGGCGTGGAGGGAAGGGCCATCTCTTAGAGGGAGTGTGGAGGGAAGGGCCATCTCTTAGAGGGGGCCTGGAGGGAAGGGCTATCTCTTATTGGGGGGCCTGGAGAGAAGGGTCACCTCTTAGAGGGGGCGTGGTGGGAAGTGCCCTCTCTCAAAGGGGGCGTGGAGGGAAATGCCATCCCTTGGAGGGGGCATGGAGGGGAGGGCCATCTCTCTTTAGGGGGGCGTGGGGGGAAGGGCCACATCTTGGAGAGGGCGTGGAGGGAAGGGCCACATCTTGGAGAGGGCGTGGAGGGAAGGGCCATCTCTCAAAGGGGCCGTGGAGGGAAGAGCCATTTCTTAGAGGGGGCGCCGAGGGAAGGGCCATCTCTCAAAGGGGGCGTAGAGGGAAAGGCCATCTCTTAGAGGGGGCGTGGAGGGAAGGGTCATCTCTCAAAGGGGCGTGGAGGGAAAGGCCATTTCTTAGAGCGGGCGTGGAGGGAAGGGTCATCTCTTAAAGAGGGCGTGGAGGGAAGAGCCATTTCTTAGAGGGGGCGCCGAGGGAAGGGCCATCTCTCAAAGGGGGCGTAGATGGAAAGGCCATCTCTTAGAGGGGGCGTGGAGGGAAGGGTCATCTCTCAAAGGGGCGTGGAGGGAAAGGCCATTTCTTAGAGCGGGCGTGGAGGGAAGGGTCATCTCTTAAAGGGGGCGTGGAGGGAAGGGCCATATCTTACAGGTGGCGTGGAGCGAAGGGCATCTCTCAAAGGGGATGTGGAGGGAAAGGTCATCTCTTAGAGGGGAACCTGGAGGGAAGGGCCATCTCTTACGAGGGGGGCGTGGAGGGAAATGTCATCTCTCAAAGGGGTTATTGATTGAAGGGCCATCTCTCAAAGGGGGCGTGGAGGGAAGGGCCATCTCTCAAAGGGGGCGTGGAGGGAAGGGCTATCTCGTAGAGGGGGCGTGGGGGAAAGGCCATCTTTTGAAGGGGGCTGGGAGGGAAAGGCCATCTCATAGAGGGGGCGTGGAGGGAAGAGCTATATCTTAGAGGAGGCGTGGAGGGAAGGGCTATCTCTCAAGGGGGTATGGAGGGAAGGGCATCTCTTACAGGGGGCATGGAGGGAAGAGCATCTCTCAAAGGGGACGTGGAGGGAAAGGTCATCTATTAGAGGGGGACCTGGAGGGAAAGGCCATCTCTTACAAGGGGGCGTGGAGGGAAGGGCCCTCTCTTACGAGGGGGCGTGGAGGGAAGGGCCATCTCTCGAAGGGGGCATTGAGGAAAGGGTCATTTCTCAATGGGGCGTGGAGGGAAGGGCCATCTCAGAGGGGGCGTGGAGGGAAGGGTCACCTCAAAGTGGGCGTGGAGGGAAGGGCCACCTCTTAGAGGGGGCGTAGAGGGAAAGGGTCATCTCTCAAAGGGGGCGTGGAGGGAAGGGCCATATCTTGGAGGGGGATCTGGAGGGAAGGGCCATCTTTTAAAGGGGGCGTGGAGGAAAAGACAATCTCTCAAAAGGGGTGTGGAGGGAAGGGCCATCTCTTATAGGGGGCGTGGAGGGAAGGGTCATCTATTACAGGGGGCATTGAGGGAAGGGTCATTTCTAAGAGGGGGCGTGGAAGGAAGGGCCATCTTACAGGGGGCGTGGAGGGAAGGGCCATCTCTCAAAGGGGGCGTGGAGGGAAGGGCCACCTCTCAAAGGGGGCGTGGAGGGAAGGGCCATCTTGTACAGGGGGAGTGGAGGGAAGGGCCACCTTAGAGAGAGGGCGGGGAGGGAAAGGCCATCTCTAAGAGGGGGCGTGGAGGGAAGGGCCCTATGTTAGAGGGGGCGTGGAGGGAAGGGCCCTATGTTAGAGGGGGCGTGGAGGGAAGGGCCCTATGTTAGAGGGGGCGTGGAGGGAAGGGCCCTATGTTAGAGGGGGCGTGGAGGGAAGGGCCATATGTTAGAGGGGGCGTGGAGGGAAGGGCCATCTCTTAGAGGGGGGGCTGGAGGGAAGGGCTATCTCTTAG
Organism: Macrobrachium rosenbergii; assembly: GCA_039081455.1. NCBI lineage: Eukaryota > Metazoa > Arthropoda > Malacostraca > Decapoda > Palaemonidae > Macrobrachium > Macrobrachium rosenbergii. The sequence goes on from JANJGK010003522.1 coordinate 25,107, forward strand.
TGGGGAGTGTGGAGGGAAGGGTCGCCTCTTAGAGGGGGCGTGGAGGGAAATGCCCTCTCTTAAAGGGGGCCTGGAGGGAAGTGCCATCTCTTAGAGGGGGCATGGAGGGAAGGGCCATCTCTTACAGGGGGCATGGAGGGAAGTGCATCTCTCAAAGGGGGAGTGGAGGGAAAGGTCATCTCTTAGAGGGGGACCTGGAGGGAAGAGCCATCTCTTACGAGGTGGTGTGGAGGGAAGGGCCATCTCTCGAAGGGGGCATTGAGGGAAGGATCATCTCTCAATGGGCGTGGAGGGAAGGGCCATCTCAGAGGGGGCATGGAGGGAAGGGTCACCTCAAAGTGGGCGTGGAGGGAAGGGCCATCTCTTAGAGGGGGCGTAGAGGGAAAGGGTCACCTCTCAAATAGGGCGTGGAGGGACGGGCCATATCTCGGAGGGGGATGTGGAGGGAACCACCTCTTAGTGGGGACGTGGAGGGAAGGGTTATCTCTCAAAGGAGGCATGGAGGGAAATGCCATCGATTAGAGGGGGCGTGGAGGGAAGAGTCATCTCTCAAACGGGGCGTGGAGGGAATGTCCACCTCTTAGAGGGGCGTGGAGGGAAGGGTCATCTCTTAGAGGGGCGTGGAGGGAAGATCCACCTCTTAGAGCAGCGTGGATTGTAGTATTATCTCTTAGAGGGGGCGTGGGGGGAAGCGTCATCTCTCAAAGGGGCATGGAGGGAAGGGACATCTCTTAGAGGAGGCGTGGAGGGAAGGGACATCTCTTACAGGGGGTGTGGAGGGAAGGGTTGTCTCTCAAAGGGGAGGTGGAGGGAAGGGTCATCTCTCAGGGGGGGCGTGGCGGGAAGGGCCACCTCTTACATGCAGTGTGAAGGGAAGGGCCATCTCTTAGAGGGGGCGTGGAGGGAAGGGTCATCCCTTAAAGGGGGAGTGGAGGCGAGGGCCATCTCTAAGTGGGGGCATGGACGGAAGGGCCATCATTTAGAGGGGGTGTGGAGGAATGGGCCATCTCTCAAAGGAGGCGTGGAGGGAAGGATCATCTCTCAAAGGGGGCGTGGAGGGAAGGGCCATTTCTCAAAAGGGGCATGGAGGGAAGGTTCATCTCAGAGGGGGCGTGGAGGGAAGGGTCATCATTCAAAGGGGGCGTGGAGGGAAGGGCCATCTCTCAAAGGGGGCGTGGAGGGAAGAGCCATCTCTTAGAGGGGGCGTAGAGAGAATGGTCATCTCTCAAAGGGGCGTGGAGGGAAGGGTCATCCCTTAAAAGGGGGGTGGAGGGGAGGGCCATCTCTAAGCGGGGGCGTGGACGGAAGGGCCATCATTTAGAGGGGGCGTGGAGGAATGGGCCATCTCTCAAAGGAGGCGTGGAGGGACGGATCATCTCTCAAAGGGGGCGTGGAGGGAAGGGCCTTTTCTCAAAATGCGTGTGGAGGAAAGGGCCATCTCTTAGAGGGGACATGGAGGGAAGGGTTATCTCTCAAAGGGGGCATGGAGGGAAGGGCCATCTCTTAGAGGGGACATGGAGGGAAGGGTTATCTCTCAAAGGGGGCATGGAGGGAAGGGCCATCTCTTAGAGGGGGAATGGAGGGAAGGGCTATCTCTTAGAGGGGGCGTGGAGGGAAGGGCCATCTCTTAGAGGAGGCATGGAGGGAAGGGCCATCTCTCAAAGGAGGCGTGGAGGGAAGGGACGTCTTTTACAAGGAGCCTGGAGGAAAGGGCCATCTCTTCGAGGGGGCGTGGAGGGAAGGGTCATCTCTTAAAGGAGGCGTGGACGGGAGGGCCATCTCTTAGAGGGGAAGTGGAGGGAAGGGCCATCTCTTAGAGGGGGCATGTACGAAAGGGCCATCTTTCAAAAGGGGGCATAGAGGGAAGTGTCATCTTTCAAAGGGGGTGTGGAGGGAAGGGTCATCTCTCAAAGCGGGCATGGAGGGAAGGGCCATCTCTTAGAGGGGGTCTGGAGACAAGAGCCACATCTTAGAGGGGGCGTGGAGGAAAGTGTCATCTCTCAAAGGGGGCCTGGAGGGAAGTGCCATCTCTTAGAGGGGGTGTGGAGGGAAGCGCCATCTCTCAAAGGGGGCGTGGAGGGAAAGGCCATATCCTAGAGGGGGCATGGAGGGAGGGTTCATCTCCTAGAGGGGGGCATGGAGGGAAGGGCCATCACTCAAAGTTGGCGTGGAGGGAGGGGCCATCTCTTAAAGGGGGAGTGGAGGGAAGGGCCATCTCTTAGAGGGAGAGTGGAGGGAAGGGCCATCTCTTAGAGTGGGCATGGAGGGAAGGGTCATCTCTCAAAGGGGGCGTGGAGGGAAGGGCCATCACTTAGATGGGGCGTGGAGGGAAGGGTCATCTCTCAAAGGGGGTTTGGAGGGAAGGGCCATCTCTTAGAGGGGGCGTGGAGGGAAGGGCCATATCTTAGACGGGGCGTGGAGGGAAGTGTCATCTCTCAAAGGGGGAGTGGAGGGAAGGGCCATCTCTTAGAGGGGGTGTGGATTGAAGGGCCATCTCTTCCAAGGGGCGTGGAGGGAAGGGCCATCTCTTCCAAGGGGCGTGGAGGGAAGGGCCATCATTTAGAGGGAAAGGTCATCTCTCAAAGGGGGCGTGGAGGGAAGGGGCATCTCTCAAAGGGTCATGGAGGGAAGGGCCATCTCTAAAAGGGGCATGGAGGGAAGGGTCATCTCTCAAAGGTGCATGGAGGGAAGGGCCATCTCTCAAAGGGGGCGTGGAGGGAAGGGCCATCTCTCAAAGGGGGCGTGGAGGGAAGGGTCATCTCTTAAAGGGGGTGGAGGGAAGGGTCATCCCTTAGAGGGGACTTGGAGGGAAGGGTTATCTCTGAAAGTGGGGGGTGGAGGGAGGGGTCATCTCTTAGAACGGGTATGGAGGGAAGGGCCATCCCTTAAAGGGGGCGTGGAGGGCAGGGTTATCTCTTAGAGGGAGCGTGGAGGGAAGGGTCATCTCTCAAAGGGGGCGTGGAGGGAAGGGTCATCTCTCAAAGGGCATGGAGGGAATGGCCATCTCTTAGAGGGGGTGGAGGGAAAGGTCATCTCTTAGAGGGGGCTTGGAGGGAAGGGTTATCTCTCAAAGGGGGGGTGGAGGGAGGGGTTATCTTACGGCGGGCATGGAGGGAAGGGCCATATTTTGAAGGGGGCGTGGAGGGTAGGGTTATCTCTTAGAGGGAGCATGGAGGGAAGGGTCATCTCTCAAAGGGGCGTGGAGGGAAGGGTCATCTCTCAAAGGGGCATGGAGGGAAGGGCCATCTCTTAGAGGGGGGTGGAGGGAAGGGTCATCTCTTAGAGGGGGCTTGGAGGGAAGGGTTCTCTCAAAGGGGGGTGGAGGGAGGGGTCATCTCTTAGAGGGGGCGTGGAGGGAAGGGCCATTTCTTAGAGAGGGTGTGAAGGGAAGGGCCATCTCTAAAAGGGGCATGGAGGGAAGGGTTATCTCTCAAGGGTGTGCGGAGGGAAGGGCCATCTCTCAAAGGGGGCATGGAGGGAAGGGCCATATCTTAGAAGGGGTGGAGGGAAGGGTCACCTCTTAGAGGGGCCTTGGAGGGAAGGTTAGCTCTCAAAGGGGGGTGGAGGGAGGGATCATCTCTTAGAGCGGGCATGGAGGGAAGGGCCATATTTTAAAGGGGGTGTGGAGGGAAGGGTTATCTCTTAGAGGGGGCGTGGAGGGAAGGGTCATCTCTCATATGGGAGAGGAGGGAAGGGCTATCTCTCAAAGCGGGCATGGAGGAAGGGTCATCTCTTAGAGGGGGTATGGAGGGAAGGGCCATCTCTTAGAGGGGCATTGAGGGAAGGGCCTTCTCTTAGAGGGGGCATGGAGGGAAGGGCCATCTCTTAGAGGGGCATTGAAGGAAGGGCCTTCTCTTAGAGGGGGCATGGAGGGAGGGGCCATCTCTTAAGAGGTGGTGTGGAGGGAGGGGTCATCTCCTAGAGGGGGCATGGAGGGAAGGGCCATCTCTTAGAGGGTGCGTGGAGGGAAGGGCCATCTCTCAAAGGGGGCGTGGAGGGAAGGGCCATCTCTTAGAGGGGGTGTGGAGGGAAGGGCCATCTCTTTGAGGGGGGCGTGGAGGGAAGGGCCTTCTCTTAGAGGGGGCATGGAGGGAAGGGCCATCTCTTAAGAGGTGGTGTGGAGGGAAGGGTCATCTCCTAGAGGGGGCGTGGAGGGAAGGGCCATCTCTTAGAGGGTGCATGGAGTGAAGGGCCATCTCTCAAAGGGGCGTGGAGGGAAGGGCCATCTCTTAGAGGGGGTGTGGAGGGAAGGGCCATCTCTTTGAGGGGGGCGTGGAGGGAAGGTTCATCTCTCACAGGGGGCATGGAGGGAAGGGCCATCTCTTAGAGGGGGTGTGGATATGAAAAGGGCAAGATCCACTGCATTGAAACATTCACCCTAATACTACCAATGAGGAGGGATGAAACGGAAATTATTAAGTATGTGAAAAAAGGCTTGAAATGTTTAGTAACAGGAGGAAAAAACCCCAAAGCAGTTGCACTAGGAATCAATTATTAGGAGAGGGTTGAGGAACAAAAGATGGAAGAACAAGAATATGAAAGTAGGTACAGCAAAAAGGAACGAAAAGGGTTGCAGCTGGGGGCGGAAGGTTTGCTGCAAAGAACCTTAAGTAATGCCTACAGTGCTCTAAGTGGTGTGCACTGACAGCACTAACCCCACTACAGGGACAGTAACAATTCAAACTTACATTAATTGTAGTAGTAGTAGAGGTCCAGTTCAGTGGGTCCCAAAGGACTTCTTGAAAGTGCTTGGACGCCCAAATTCCAAGGGCGGAAGCAGTGGAGGTGGGGGGTCGGGGCCCTTCTGAATCTTTTTCAATGTTTGGCTCCAGTACATTCGTGGAATTGACACTGACACCACCCCCCCCGCCCCAACAAGACTGCAGGGTCATGCTTGGCATCCACCGTTAGATGCTGAAAAGGAAAATACATTGTATTTGACAGAATGCAGAACATTACATTATTATACTCCAGATTCCATTTCATAAGGGCAAAATGTGGGTAAAACTTTGCTTCAGTTGCACAGCCTGATTCCCGCCTGTCGCTGACCAGGACAGGTATGCCCTTTTTGAGTGGTCCAGGGGGAGCGAAGCCCCCCAGCCAGGTTAGGGCAAGGTGCCCTATGTTAGGTTAAGTAGGTAAGATCTGGTTAGGTCAGGACCTAGCATTACAGGAAAGGTTAAGTCCATTTATGTATGAGGGACCTGTCCCTGTTGACGGCTGGCGGGAACGAGGTTGCGCAGCTAAAGTCAATTAAACCAAAATGTGTATAAAGATTCATAGAAGCAGATGGCTGGAGAGAATTTGGTTATCTGCAGCCATTGGTTAATCAGCAGCAAGAATTATGCCAGCGGAAAGCAGACCTAGCCTGGTTACGGGGGCACGACAAGCTATGTTTTCGCTGGAATGGCCCTAATCAATGCAATTACAAAGGAAGGTCTCCCCAAAAATGCGCTGGTAAAACTTTGCTTCAGTTGAGCGGCCTGATTTCCGCCAGCCGCTGACCGGGACAGGTTCATTGTACATATATATGTTATAACCTTTCCTATACTGTAATGCCAGGTCCTGACCTTACTAGATCATACCTACCTAATCCAACCTAGGGTGACGTGCCCTGATCTCCAAAAAGGTGGTAACCTGTCACGGTTGGCGACTGGCAGGAGTCAGGCGGTGCAATTTAAGTAAAGTTTACCCAACAGGCTTAGAACAAAATACTCGAGCAGTGCTTGTACGTAAATTGGTGTTAGGCTACACCATTCCCAAGGGCGCAACGCAGAAAACCAAGTGAAATAAAGTCACTATAAAGGAAACATGAGCTATGGCCTACTGGAATGGAATACTGAATTTAGCCCAAAGGCCAAGCACTGGGACCTTTAAGGTCATTCACAGTGCTGAAATGGAAATTGGCAGTAAAAGGTTAGGAAGATGTAACAGGAGGAAAACCTCAAAGCAGTTGCACTATGAATGAACTGTTAGGAAGATGGAAGAGAATATAAACGGAGGTACAGTAAAAGAACGAAGGGGGTTAAGCAGCTAGGGGCCACAGAAGGGACGCTGCAAAGACCTTAAGTAATGCCTACAGTGCACTGTGTGAGGTGCATCGATGGAGCTACCCCCTACACTAACCTAGGGGCGCTTAGGCTACTGGTTACAAATTTTGTTGTATTAGCTATGGAAGGGGCAGAGGGATGGTAAGGAAGATGTAATTTGATTCATTATCTTTCTCAGTTGCAGTCAAAAGACAGACAAAAATCACAGGTAGAGACAACAGGTTAAAAAAGTCACGGGTAAGTCAGAAAAAAGTCACACGTAAAAAAGTTACAGAAAATAAGTCAGGCAAAAAAGTCACAGGTAAAAAAAGGCAGGAAAAAGTCACAGGTAAAAAAGGCAGGAAAAAGTCATAGGTACAAAAAAGTTTGAAAAAGTGTCACAAGTAAAATTCACAGGTAAAAAAGTCGGGAAAAAGACACAGGTAAGAGTAAAAAAGTCAGGTAAAAAATAGAAAAAAGTCACAGGTAAAAAGCCATAGGAAATCAGATAAAAAAGCCATGGGTAAAAAGTCATGGGAAAAAACCACTGATAAGAAAACCACAGGTAAAGTAGTCATGGGAAAAAATCACCATTAAAAAAGCCAGAGGTAAAAAAGTTGCAGGAAAAAATCACTGGTACAAAAGCCACAGGTAAAAAGTCACGGAAAAAAATCACTGGTAAAAAAGTCACAGGAAAAAATCACTGGTAAAAAAGTCACAGGAAAAAATCACTGGTAAAAAAGTCACAGGAAAAAATCACTGGTAAAAAAGTCGGGTAGAAAAAAGTCACAGGTAAAAAGTCACAGGTTAAAAAAAGCCACACGTAAAAAAGTCACATGTAACAAAGCCATAGGTAAAAAACTTGTAAAGTCACAGGAAAAAAAAGTCACTAGTAAAAAAAGTCAGGGTATTATTTTACAATAGTTCCAACTCATTCTATAATAATTATAGTATTATCGATGCATTTTGCATAAAAAGTAATTACACTTTGTCTCTGAACACTTTTTGGGGAAATTCACCATATCCGAGATATGAATGTTTATATAATCCCCATCCTCGAAAAATTTCTAAGTTTTTTGTTTACTTTAACACGGACACAGTTTGTACTCTGATGCGAGTTTGTTTTTGTTTAGAACTGCATTGTAGTTCTGATGCGAATTTTTTCCCCCATAAAATTGCATTGCGGGTAGTTACGTGTTGTCTGGGAGTCACGTGACCTAGTGAAAATCTTACAGGTGTCAAACATTTTCCTTTGCCATTTGGTTCAAGTCTGTCATAGAGTGAGGTCATGTCCAGTCTGTGTTCGTCTTGTAACTTTGATTATTTTCGCTTAATTCACGATTTCTTTGAAAATGAAACACGATGCACTGATTTTTAAAGACAACATGGAGCAGCAGCACAGTTCAGTTTTACACCAGTTTTTACTTGAAGCTGCTAAATTATATCCACCTTTAAGTGACACTCAGCCACCATCACCACCAAGGGAATCATTTTCTGATGACGACGATGACACTGTAGATGAGCCACAACCATCTTGTTCTGGATATAACCCATCAAAATGTTTGTGTCCATCCAATTAAGGTAAATTTATAATTGTTTTTAAAATATTGTAATATGATTTACCTTCTGTAACCCCTGTGGCTAGCGCAACATTACCTCTTGCCAGTACATACGAGCCTGCCATGAATCATTATAAATGCGGATGAGGCGCGAAGTGCCGTTCCGCCACCCCCTTGCGGTTAAGGGATGTTAGGCTACATTACACTAGCCTATGTTGCCTGACTATGGCTTGCTAGGTATGCTATGATTTACCTCATTTTATTCATTAATTCAAATGCTGTTTTGTGTCGATGGTGATTTACCCCACCCAAAACCCCCCCCCACCCATTCCCAAAGGGTCCCCAACCTTGTTGGATGTAGTAGGGGTGTATAGGCTAGTAACTCAAAAACAACTCATTTGCCCGATGTATTACTATCATAACCATTCAGAACACATTAAAACACACATGAAAATACATAATTACTTTAGAAAAATGGAGTTGGATCTGTTGTAAAAATTTACCAAAGTCAGGGACAGAGTCATGTAAAAAGTCACAGGCAAAGGAAAATGAGTCCCCATAATATTTCCTTGACAGTGACCCAAAAAGTCAGGAAAGTCACAGAAAAAAGTCCCAGGAAGTCACAGGTAAAAATGTCAAAGAACAAATTAACGTGACTTCCTAACAAAATTGTGACTTTTCTCTATCTGCCTTTATTATTAACCACCAATATTTAATGCAACTTTTTTCCTAACTTGACCTAAATCACCCCAGGACATCGTGACCTGACCTGACCCAATCCAGGTGTCAATGCCATAAAGATTGTAGCCTGCTGGAATCCCAACCTGACCATGCCAATAGGGTACATAGCCTAGGCTACCTTACCAATAAGGTATTATAGCCTTCAAAAAAATTGCCTGCTGGAATCCCAACCTGACCATGCCAATAGGGTACATAGCCTAGGCTACCTTACCAATAAGGTATTATAGCCTTCAAAAAAATTGCCTGCTGGAATCCCAACCTGACCATGCCAATAGGGTACATAGCCTAGGCTACCTTACCAATAAGGTATTATAGCCTTCAAAAAAATTGCCTGCTGGAATCCCAACCTGACCATGCCAATAGGGTACATAGCCTAGGCTACCTTACCAATAAGGTATTATAGCCTTCAAAAAAATTGCCTGCTGGAATCCCAACCTGACCATGCCAATAGGGTACATAGCCTAGGCTACCTTACCAATAAGGTATTATAGCCTTCAAAAAAATTGCCTGCTGGAATCCCAACCTGACCATGCCAATAGGGTACATAGCCTAGGCTACCTTACCAATAAGGTATTATAGCCTTCAAAAAAATTGCCTGCTGGAATCCCAACCTGACCATACCAAAAGGGTATTACAAAGCCTAGGCTACCTTGCCAATAAGGTAGATAGCCTAGGCTACCTTACCAATAGGGTATTATAACCTAGGCTACCTTGCCAATAGGCTACAAAGCCCCTAGGCTACCTTACCAATAGGATACATAGCCTAGGCTACCTTACTAATAGGATACATAGCCTAAGCTACTTGCCCATGATAACAAGTCTGAGGATCATATTATTACCTAAAATAATGATATACGTCTTCAAGAAAAGCCACTTGAATGAACTCCGACATTAAATTCTGTTACTCATTGTATTAATCTAATTTTGGTGTTAAAAAAACAAAAAGTCCAATTGGATGAAATAAATTCCAAGCACAAAACGACTTCAAACCAAAACGATATAATTTCCCCTTTGAAGTCTGACAAAAGGCCGGCTGGAAATCGCCGGCCCACGCCGCCATGTTTTCAAGGGTAGGCTCCCTACGGGAAGCTAATATTTCATCGTTAATCATCCTAATTACAATAATCACCTCATGCAATTTCCAACAAATGGATAATATATTGAATAAACTTCGTATTTAACATCAACGCGGCGTCATACTGTTAATTTTAACAATGATGATACGGATGATAATGATGTCTTGACCATCAGCGCTCAAGTTTCGAACATGACGTCCTCAGGGATATCGAGGGTGAGCAAGCATAAATAGCCTATATATTGTAAGGTTATACGCCCATATGCTAATTAGAAACTTACCTAATTAACATAATTACTATAATGAGTAATTTTAAGGGCCCTTGGAGGCGTTTTGGATATGAAGGAACACCCTACCACCACAACATACATCTAGAATTTCACATATAGTTCCAATATATCGGCAATCATCTGCGTTATTACCGCCGTAAAATACGCATAACCGGCATAATTAGCAACCGGATTAACTCAACATACGGCTAAAATGATTAAAGAGTCAACATACCTTCATTATGTTTAAATAAAAATAGGTTAAATGCACAAGTTTAATGGAAACTAAAGTCGAACGGCCGCCATTTTGACCGGTTGTATAAGGGACCTTCTTCTTCCTTCAATGGCGTCATTATAATTCTGCCAGGGAGTCTGGAAAGAGGGTATAAATTACCTCTCAGCCAATCAGAGGCCTCCGATGCCAACCTCTGGGTATCTTTCCGACGTGACTTCACGTTTTCGAGCCTTGAAGAAGAGGTGGGTGGCGTCGTCTGGCGCCATTTTACGAGAGTTGATTCTCGCGTGTTTTACGTGAGACTTATCTGAAGTCGGGATTTTTAAATCATAAAACATTATTTTATTAATTTATAAAGTATATCAATATATATTTTACTATTTTAATCGATTTTGTACCAAAATATAAAGCGAAATTTGATGACATACTTTAAACACCAAATTTTTTAGCATTCTTTCGTATATTTTACGTAAATTTGAGCTCAATTTTACCTATTTTACGGGATATTTTATATAAAAACATTATATTCTGATATTTTAACTTTTTAGTAATGTATATATAATATTATTTCTATCGATTTATACCAAAAAAAGCGAAATCATCCGGCGTCTTTCGAGCCAAAATACGACAGATTCAAATAGAGCTAGTTTAGCGTAATGTCTTTAGAATATTTGACATTAATATGACCTTATTTTACGATATTATACCAAAAAAATTAAATTTTATGTATTTATATATATATTTTTAATGTAAAAAATATAATTTATGTATAAGTTTTTACCAAAATAAAACGAAATTATAAGAATTTCATGAGATACAATACGTTCGTTCGACCCGCCATATGTTTTCTGTTTACGAAACAGTGCAAGGAAATATTTCAGACAGCAGAGGAGGAAGCTTAATTATTAGTATTGTTGTTATTCATGTCATATTTTGTTCTACAACTCAAATTTGATCTTATTAAGAGTTATAACAACTTGTCAAACTTTTGATTGGTATAAAGAAGTCTCATTCTTTTCTGTCCGATGTTTGTGGTGACTTCATGCAGGGCGCTGCTTAGCCTACATCTAAACAAGCACAGTGGTGCTTTGCTTAGTCCCCGGGCGCAGCATTGTTGGGGCGCCAAACTGAAGTTGAGAAGACATCTATTTTGGGGGAAACGGGGTGATGAAACCAGTAACTTATAATCTTTAAGTTTTTATGAGTTTTCAGTACATATTTTATATTTAACGAAGATTGACTTCCTTTAATGTTCATTATATATAAATGTAATCATTATGTGTTAATTACTATACTATAAATTTTATTACGTACTTATCAAATAAGTGGTTCAGTGACTGTGAGTCAGTGCAAAGATAATGGATAGTTACCCCCATCAATCTAGTGTTTCGTTTTCTTTCGTGGGCATTTTTTTTGCATAACAAACTGTAGACAACAATTATTTCTGCCATTTCATAAAGCTGAGGCTGATGTTATTATCAATACATAAAGTATTTTATCTATTTATCTTTTGCAACGAAAAATATAGTAAGAAATTTTAATTTATGCAACCTTTTTTCATTCTCGAATGAGAAAGACGTCATACAGTCAGTCACAACAACACTGTCAAGCTGTCAACACAATTTCACAATTTTATACACGCCATGAGAACCAAGGTATGAAAAAGTTAGCACAGACGGTAGCCACAGAGCCCAGGCCCCAGAGGTAGACTAAATCAATTTTACTAATACTAGACAAGGAAGCGATTGCTATACTCCTGCCACGACGAATAGACCTCTCCGGCGTGCCTTTTAAAGATCTGCCCTGGTGCCAGTTTTACGAAAACAACAACTGACACGTGTGTGACACCTTTGCATGTCTTCGAGACAAACCCTGAGGCTATACTTATAAGATTTTAGGGGCTTTTAATTTCCAGGTACTTTAATCTCCTTCCTATTCCGCTCTGCTCTCTCTCTCTCTCTCTCTCTCTCTCTCTCTTCTAAATCTTACAGATTTTTTTTTTTTACATATGGTCACCTTATCAATTTTGTCGGTACTTGTAGACAGATGTACATTTATAATTATTACACAATTAGATACTTAGAAGTATTTAATTACTGCTGTAGAAATAGGTGATACATTTCTTGTTCATTTTTCGAATTATGAATTAAAATAAACTTCTTTGCCGCCTATATATTATCTATAACGAGGAGTGACGACCATCTTAAGTTTTAAAAGACTATTTTTTTCAGTAAAACTTTTTTTCCACACCACCACTGAGGTAAAATTCAAGGTGCGTTTTTTTTCCGAGAGAGGTTTCCCCTGTAGGCCTAATCCTCTCTTTTTTATATATATAATTTATTCAGAAAAATCGTCATCAGAGCTATCAGCTATGTTGATGACAAAACTATCAACCAACTTGTCTACAGTACAGCCACATCTTGTCGGGCATCCTCTTTTTGAATTTTCTCTATGTGCCCCACTGCATTCTTCCAGTTTCCCGCCGTGACATTATTCAATGCTTCTTGCACTAAAATTTTAAGGTCTGCCAGTTTGAACGCATTCTTTTTCGCTATATAAGACTTCACTTGAGCCCATATGAGCTCAATAGGGTTGTATTGGCAATGGTACGGTGGTATATGCACTATCTTATGCCAATGTTATTAATATGTCGTTTAGCGAGTACATACAGCTCAATTTTCAGCAAATCGTCACTTGGCTGTTCGCCATTCTCTGTCAACCAATGCTTTATGTTTTCTTTTTTCCAAGATGAGGTTGGATACTTTTCCTGTTGCATAGAATGGTATGATGCGTTGTCCATCACGATTGCACAGTTGGGAGGGATGTTCGGTAGCAACTGATTTCTAAACCATTTTTCAAAACTTCAGCATTCTTCTGTTTACGGTAGTCCCCATCATTCCTAGCTTGAAAAACCAGTTCTGCATTGTTGACAAAACCATCTTCTGTTCCTGCATGTAGAATTATCAATCGGCTTCCTTTGCCGGTGGGAGGTTTTACCCCCATAGCCTGCTGGGATGGTAAGTCTGTCCAACACTTTTGAGCAGTGTAATTTTGATTGACCCAAGTTTCGTCGAGATACACGAATTTCTGCCCTGACTCCTCGCGAATATACCGTGATGACCGTGACCACCGAAAGTGCTCCCTAGAGAGAATCGAAGCGGCTTATCCGTGGATTTAAACGCACGTGGATCTGTGTGTGAAGTACTGGCAACACTACCAAAATGATATGCCATATTGATAGAAAATCTGATTCCGTTTCTTGTCATTGCGTTAAAAAACATTATCAATTGTGAAAACTATGAAATAGACTTGGAATTCTGCATAACGAAAAAGATTTGATTTGATATCTGTAATGGGAGAAATGGTTTTATCTCTCTGTTGTTGTTATACATTTGGCAGGTATGCCATACGTGCGTAGACCCAAACGGCCCAGCCGGAGAGATCTCTTCATTTTAGAAAGAGTATAGTTTGTCTTAAGCGGCTATTACAAGGGCAAGTTTTGCGTGAGGACAACACCTGGTATTCCATCAACCATCATCTCAGCATGCTCAGGCTAGCATAATCACGATATACTGCTTAAACAAAATGTCCAATCCAAAGTCCCCTTCATATTTGTCTGCTGAAGTTCAAAATGAATTCATCCAGATTATTGTATCTACTGTTAGAAGCACTTTACTGAGTGACATCCGAAGAGCTAATTATTACGGTATAATGCTTGATTCCACTCCAGATGCTGCACACAGGCAACAAATGTCAGAGATAATAAGATATGTAGAGATAAACTATTAAGAAAAGACAGTTTGCGTGAAAGAGGGTTTCGTTGGATTTATTCAAGTGCACCAAAAGGATGCAGCAAGTATACGGTAAATGTAGCAATGCAGCAGCTGGAGAAAGATCATTTGCCTTTTGAAGACTCGTTGTTCTCAGTGTTATGATAATGCTGCTGTCATGTCTGGACACAAATCAGGAGTACAACAAAGACTTGCTACAGTGAACCCTAAAACAATATATGTGAACTGTAACAACCACTCACTAAATTTGGCTGGTGTTCATTCCGCTAGTCATGAGGTGGTGATGGTCACATTTTTTGGAACTGTGCAGACAGTGTATGTTTTCTTTTCAAGGTCGATCCATAGATGGGAGAGATTAAAGAAGAATTTGCCTATATCTGTGAAAGCTGAATCTGAAACACGCTGGAGTGCTAGAGCTGATGCAGTTCGACCCATACATGAAAATGTGGGGGATTTGGTCCAACTTTTAGAGACAATCGGAAGCCATTTGAATGAGACAAATGCCAGAAGTGAAGCAACACAGCTATTGAGCAGAATTTTGACATTTGATTTCTTTGCTGCCCAAAGGTTTTGGAACAGAGTCCAGAAGCGGCTGCAGGATCCAAAATTGAATTTCCATGAGGCAGCACAAGATATCCAGGTGTTGCAAGTTTATTTCCTTGCTAATCGGGAGGATATCTGCAGGCCTCTCAGCAGAAAATGAGATGCAACGTCTGCTAAAAGGCACTATTGACAGAATGCATAATGAAATGGGCGAACGGTTCATCAGACTGCATAACTTGGATTCAAAGTTTGGCTTTCTTTTGGATATTAAGGAGTTGCTATCTACAACCAATGAAGCATACATCAAAGAAAGGTGCATTAATGTGGCAAGTTTCCATGACACTGACTTAGATGGCTTGGAACTGTTCAGCGAAATTGTAGATTGCAGAATGCTGCTTAAAACACGAGATGATGTTCTGATTACCAACCCACAGTAATTACTTTGTTTCATTGTACAATATGGGGATGAAAGTGTTTTCCCAAACCTTCGAGTTACCCTTCAGATACTTCTGACCATTGCAGTATCATTTAGTAAGTTGAAACTTATCTTGTCGTATCTGCGCACATCTATGGGGCAAGAGAGATTGTCAGCTTTAACTCTACTAAGTGTAGAGCAAGAGATCGCAAACAAATTAAACTTTGATGACGTGAGAGACAGATCTGCGGCTGTAAAAGCTAGAAAGATAAAACTGTAAACACATTGTAACGTGCATCAATACTTAATGTCCTACAATTCATTGTCAATCCTTTTCTTTGTTTAGGTTTTCTGTTATCAATATCTGTCTAATTATCTTTACATTCTAATACCTTTATACCGTCTTATTTCCTTGCATATGGTTGATCCTAAGCATCCATCACTTCAGTCTTTTTGTTTTCATTATTTTGACGCACGTTACACATTCTTTAAAGAAAAGTAAGGTTTATAGTTAGTGAACTAATTCATCTTTGTTCTTATCAGTTTTCTTTTCAGGCATTATAACTATTCAGTCTTTTACCACAAATTCTATTTTTTTCTAGTATTAACTTCTATGCTGGCAACAAATTGTAGATTTTCATGATTTTCTTAGCCCCCTGTATTCCCTAATGTTTAACTCCTTTTTTTACTCAAATTTATTTAATTTGCCATTTGTCTTTGGTTATTAAGAGTTACTGGTTACTGTGATGCTTTACTATAATCTCCATTTTAGCTATTTTATCAGCATTTTGGAATTTATTTATGAGGGCTAATGATTAATTAGTCGCAGTAAAATAAACTATTTCAGTTTGCAAATTCGGTTTGTGTTCTATCGTCCCAGAATATTATTATGCAAATTAGAATGTTTTGTTTTCAACACAATATATATCTAAAATAATGAAGGCAAACATTTCCTGCCAAGATTAGCACACTCAAATGAAAATAGTCCTCCCCCCGGCCGGGCCCCCCTTTTGGGGGCGCCATAAAAGACTTTGCCCCCGGGCGCCAGCAACCCTCACGACGCCACTGCAGTCCCGGGAAAGGGGGTACTGGCTTTTTCAGGTGCCACATCAAAACAACATCTTTGACGGGATGCATGTGTGATGGGTGGTACTCGCCTTGCACACAGGTTTCAATATGCTGGATCAGTGCGGTGTCATTTTTCATTTCATTCACACGATATGGTCATAAGTAGGCGGACTCGAGTTTATGTTTCCTCGGTTGCAGCCTTTTCAGATAGATTCTGTCCCCTAATTGTATCTTAGATATGTGCGTGCGGAATTGATGATCATATTTCGTCTGATACTTTTCATTGGCCCTCAACAAAAGCGTTTGTGTTGCCTGAAACACTCTTCGGGTCAGGTACAGAACATCACCCGGTATTGTTCGACACTACACTATGTAGTGGTCAAGTTCTAGGGTCCTTATCACAGTATATGGCAATGAAGGATCCTGCCCATGCATTGAAAAATACGGGGTATCTCTTATGGAGCCATTATACACTGTATTAAGTGCAAGTTCCATCATTGGCAACATTTCTACCCACTGACTAGGCCTGTCTGCTACTAAATATTTCAAAATGTTTGTTACTTCTCTATTATGGGATTCAACTAACCCATTGGCTGAAGGCCGGTAAGATGCAATCGTGAAATGTTCTACGTTTAACATTTTTGTTAGGTGTTTTATTACTTCGTTAATAAATTCACGTCCATTGTCACTGATTAACGCATGGGGACAGCCAAACTTCACTATGAATGAACACAAGGCTCTGGCAACTGATATCGCAGATTTATCCACCATCGCATATGTGTGCGTGTATACCGCATGAACGCATCCACCATCACACACATACCTGAATTGCCCGTCCCCTAGAGGGAAGGGTCCCACAACATCAATGTGTATTCTGGCAAATTTGATTGGCCCCACTGGCCACATTAAAGCCTTCAGAATAGTATGTCTATGAGTTTTCATGGTATTACAGATGTGGCACTGGGAGATGAATTTTACAATATCTTTTTTCGTCCCTACCCAAAAAAATGATTCTCGTGCCTCTTGAGGGACTTTTCAGTACCTATATGTCCTGCACAGGGACTCTCATGTATCATGTGGATGGCTTTCTCTATTAAAGGGGGAGGAAGGACGACGCGAGATCGGATGTCTCCCGGTCTCTTCTCATATTTACAAAATAAGATATCTCCTTCAAGGAAGAACATATCTTTGGGCACTGTTAGGAAATCGGGAAACTCGTTACTCGCACCCCTTACATAATCCTTAACCTGTTCAATCCAGGGTTCGGACTTCTGACCCCTCATCGCCTCTTCCACACTCCAACCACACAAATCAATCGCACACTCTCTCTCACTCCCAGGCCATCTGCTTTCTGACCCCACTGGAGGCTCAGCTCCCTCATACTCACAGCTGTTTTGACTCGCACCCCTTCTCTCTCTCTCTCTCTCTCCCCAACTCTTGAGTTACCGAGTTATTCCCGTTTTCTACACCGGGTGCCTCTGAGGCATGCAACTGTTTCTTTCGTCGCTGTTCCTCTCTCTTTGCTGCTCGGGTTGTAACGTCCATTATGGCACTCCTGGAGGGAGCATCAGCTACTTTATTTGTTTTTCCTGCTATATGTTCAATTCCCACAGTATCAAACTCCAACAGTCGCTCGACCCAGCGAGCCTGGCGAGTGGTTAAATCCCCTTTCTTGAATAAATCTCTCAATGGGCGATGATCTGTGTTTATTTTGACTTATACTCTGGCAAAACGTAGCGATGTCCCTCCAGCATCCATAGAATCGCCAATACCTCTCTATCGAAGGTACTGTAATTCTTCTCTGCCCCTTTTAATGCTCGTAATGCAAAACAAATCGGTTTTTCATTCCCTGCACTGTCAACTTGAGAAATCTGACTGTTTCCTCAATGAATCTACGTTAGTGGTCTCGCTATTTTACCAAAATCTTTTATGAACTTATGGTAGAAGCCTGTGAGCCCGAGGAAACTGGCTACTCCTTTTGCATTCTTCGGTTGGGGAAATTCAATTGCTTTTACTTTATCTGCACAAGGCTTAAGGCCTTCAGATGTTATGATGTGCCCCAAAAATTCAACTTGTTACTGAAAGAATTTACATTTGGTTAGATTAATTTTCATACCATGTCGCTTTAAAGCTTCTAAGACTTCAGTAATGTTCTTCTGACGTTCTAGTGTAGCCCCTATTATGATTATGTCATCTAAGTATACAAACACGCTATGCCCTAATAGCGAAGCTAATACGGACATCATCACACGTGAAAAATGGGCAGGAGCATTCTTTACTCCAAAAGGAAGGCAATTATATTCAAACAATTGATCATTAGCTATGAAGTCTGTCTTTTCTTTGCTACTCTCGTCTATAGGTGTTTGATGATAACCAGACTTTCAATCCAAGGTAGTGGAGAATTTATTCTCTCAAACCTTAATCAACAGTTCTTCGAGAGAGGGCAATCGAAATGCATTGTCTTTCGTGACACTATTCAACTTTCTATAATCAACACATAGCCTAAGAGAACCATCCTTCTTTTTAAACATCACGACTGGCGAGGCCCAAGGAGATTCACTTTCTCTAATTGTCCCCCGTTCCATTAATTTATTAATTTCGTTCTCTACTTCCCGCTGATAACAAACTGGAATTCTATACGGCTTAGATCTTATGGGTGGTTGATCCCGGGTCTCTACAACAAAAGGAATAAATGATTTATTCTGTCTGGGGTTTCGCCGCCAATTGCAATTACATTTTGATAACTTTCTATAATTTCCTTGACAATATTTTCATAAGTAACAGGGGGAGACCCACCAGCTGTTCTCATGAGTCTCTCCAGATGCTCTTCACCTTGACCCTGATGCGTGCTACTCAAGGTGGCGAGTGTGAGAGAAGCATCTGCTATTTCACAAGGTTCAAGGTTGCATATCGACTCACTGTCTAATACGATACGCTGATCACCAACGTTAATAAATGGCACAGTAACCTCGCCGTGTATTACCTCACTCAGACCCGAAATGATAAGACTTCCCATTTCTGATAGGGTCTGATCTAACCTAGGGTGCCTTCTGGTAAACCCCGTGAGGGACGAGAAGGTCCGGGGTGGTGCCACATCTCCCGCCTCTGGGGCTGCGGGAACTTCCCCTCTACCACCCTTCGGTCTTAGGGAGACTCTTAGACACCTTGGTCTCTCCCTCTCTGTGAGGATTCGTTGTCCTTTTAAACATACTTTGATACCCTTCCCGTCTGTGCCAGCTATTATTATTTCGTTCCTAGCCACAAAATCAATCCCTAAAATAACTGAAATTCCTTCTACTTGTAATATGGGCAATACATAGAAGGTATGTGTCACTACTTGTCCATCAGTGGTTACCTGCTGCTTCACACTCCTCTTGGTTACCATCGGATGGCCGCCTGCTGTACTTGAAACTAAACAACTTCCATAGGCTGTACCGAACCTGTCACTAGTTGTTCTTCTAACAAAGACACACTTGCGCCAGTGTCGACCAACGCCCTTTGCTGTCGCTCTCCCACCCGTACTTCCACGATGGTCACCGCGACTTCCTTCACGGATTGAGGGCGGGTGATAGGCTCTTGCACTGCCTTTCCTCCCTGCACCCTCAACTTTTGGGTAGGGGCAGCGACAGTTGGTGGAGGGTTGTCCACCACTTCTTGGGGGGTTGGTTGACTCCCCTCACTCCCCAACAAGGCGTCCCTTGTTCTTCCAGGAGCAGGGTCGTTGTTTGGACCTGATGAGCATGGGTGCAGTCGGTGGTCCTCCCGACTCTTCCTCCACACTGGTCTGTTGCATTGCTTTGAAAACATTGTTGCGGCTCAGGAGAGAGGGGCACTGGGCCCTCATGTGGCCCTCCCTTCCACACCACCAGCAACGGCCAACCGTCCTTTTCCCGGCTGGTTTCCCTTTACCTCTTCGAGGTCCCTGGGTGCGTCCCTGCCCCCTGGATGGTGGGTGGGGCTGGCTGAGGACTCGCTTGGTCAGGCTGTTTAACCGTTGCAACAAATGGTTGGGAGGTGGCCTGCCTCCTCCCCCTTGCCTGTCGGCGTTGTTCGTGGTCTAACAGAAGTTAAGCCTTTGGCAGCAAGGCTTGTAAGGGCCTCTCATCGCCAATAAGGAATCCCACTATGGAGGTGGGAAGAATTCACCTCAGCATGCGTTGGCAGAAGGCTTCTTTTCCCTCTACAGTCTGGTCTGTTTCAGCGGTAAGGGACTCATAGGCCTCACCGACACAATTACAGAATGCTGAAATCGACTCTCCCGCCACCAGCAGAGGGTCACAATCTTCCATTAGCTCCAATCTTCTCCTCTCAGTGTAGGGCAACTGTTGTGTGAGGTGTTGTTTAAAAGTAGCCCAGTCAGCGGAATAACTGGCATCCCAACTCCTGATTTGCCGTGCTGCATTCCTGGTCAATTTTGTTTTGTTTGCACAACTTTTTCTCCATCTGTCCAGCCTACTTTGGCATTTTCAATACACTTTACCAAAGTCGCAATCGAAAGGAAACCTTCATCAGTGCGTGAGTTGTCAAACTCAGACACTGATCTGTCTAGCACCGGCAGTTTTTTCATTTTCTCGTCTGATCATGCTTGTGGGGACGACACGACGTTGGCCCAAATTGTGGGTGGGTCGACAGGATTTTTATTTTGTATTTCATTTGTTAATTTGTGCAACTCTTTTAACATGCGTTGGATATTCGTTGACAGCTCTTTCGCACTGTCTTCTTCTTGGCACTGTTATTGTTAGCGCTGGTACTGCTATAGTGTCGCTCCTGCAGTCGCGTGACGATTTTTGAGTTTCCTTCTTTATTTCACAATTACTCTGTTAATTATTATGAGCTGGCAACACCCCGTGACTGACACCAAAAATATAACCTGATACTCGGTCATATATAAGTTCTACCAGTACAAATAAAACGCGTAAGATACAATTAACACATGTGTATTTAACTGAATAGTTACAAAGGGCCATGTTGCTAATATTACGCTACTTAGTTATGCAATTATAGTTGGAAGGTACTCTGAGGTGACACGCGCCCATCACTGTCTTTCAGACGCGCCCTAACCCTTCCACTAATAACCCTTACTGATCACTGACTTTTCAAACTGAACTTGCTTAGGTCATAGACCTCAGCTGATTGGTCTCTTATAATTGATAGGAACCAAGGGTCTCCGATGTCTCTGAATGGCCCACACCAAACCCCAACGATCATATTATGGCGTTCAACGAATCAGCAGCATCTGTTTCTTACTCTCTGATCACAACAACTAGCAGGTTTTCTGTTACGTCTCAAACATGAATTTCTATATAAATCAGTTATATATATATATATATATATATATATATATATATATATATATATATATATATATATATACTATGTATATATACTATGTATATATACAGGCTATATATATGTGTATGTATATATATGTATATGTATATATACATGTATGTATGTATGTATATGTGTGTGTGTTTATGTACGTATGTATTCAAGGATTAGATATTTTTCATGATTGATTCAAAATTTCTAGTTTCAGAATAAGTGAGATTTCTTTTCAGTCAAGTAAGTCCTCTTTTACCTTTCATATTAATTATTTATAAAGAATATTTTCATTAACAATGTTTTATTCATTAACAAAAGAACCCTTCCGTTTCATTTTATTGAACGTAAATACAGTATGTGATTAAGACGACCACTGGCTTTGAAACTGTTTATTTAGTATTTAATGTACTGTTTCCTTCTCTCTCTCTCTCTCTCTCTCTCTCTCTCTCTCTCTCTCTCTCTCTCTCTCTCTCTCTCTCTCTCTCTCAAGTGACTGTTATGATCCGGAACTTCAGGAAGGAAGGTCTGAGAGCCCTTCAAGCATTCATAATCAGTATCTATCACTTGTCAAGTTCAAAGAATATTATCGCCCTACAAAATATAAACCCTGATTCACCTAACTGTCAATTTTAAGAGAATATTTACAGGTACAAAAAGTATGATGACCGTAACCATACCATAATTTTTTGCTGAACGATTTCGTCTGAATTACATATCAATGCGAGACACAAGCCATTTTTACCAAAGATGCTTTGGGTGATGCGTGCCAGTTTTTGGCAAAGCGAACCAACAGTTAAATGAAATTGCCATTTGCAATTACAATATGCTATGATTAGGAAATAAAATGGCCATTGCTATGCTGAAAATTATGTAGTTCTAGAAGTGATAAATCGCAAAATCTAGAAGTGATAAAGCAAAAGAGATTCTTTAATAAGGCAAAGAAGGTGTAAAAACAATTTATGCGTTCTGGTGTTATTGATTGTGCTTTGGAATGGGACTGGAAACTTCTGGAACAGTAAATTGGTTGCATCAAGTAGATGTATTCTTTGAAGATTCAAAGAGCTTCAAAGAGACCTAATGGGAGGTCAGTTGGTTCCAGTTATCATCTTTATTCTTAGTGCTTGAATTCCAGAGTATTTTGCAATACATTCATTCTCAATTTGGAATGGAACAGTTCTGATGGAAAGTATAGCAATAGTGAGCATGGTGGCCACTAGAGGTCACAGACTTTGATAATCAGTTTCTATATGTAGGACTCCTCCCCCCTCCACCCCCAACGTTTGTGTGATTTTTTTGGGGGGGTTGGGGTTGGGGTAAATGTGAACGTCTCTTGCAGTGTCCTAAAGATAAATTGGAAGATTTATCTCGCTTAGTATGTGATGAAAATCAAAAAGTTTTTTGCACCAACTGGCCGAGATCTATACTGGCAAAAGTATACTTTGTCGCCTTTCTCTCGGGTGCCATTTTCTTAACGGAAGCACTAAAACCCGACAAAAATTATCATTCACAGAATTACAGAATTGGGTTGGAAAAATTAGCACACGTAATACGCCTAGAAATGAAGAGCTTGGTTTATGTTAATAATAGATGTCATCATCAACATCATCATTGGCTCCTGTTATTGTACTGATTAAGGAAAGAGAAATAAAACACCGATTAAGGATTTATAAATACTAAAATAAATTGTTTAATAAATGGACAGTCTAATGATGATGATAATAATAATAGTAGTGTGAAATTTTAACATTCTTCATTGTCAGGATATACTGTACAGTAGGGCTGTACGATTCTTGGAAACACCAAGAAAGCCTGGCCTCTGTAGCATGATTTGAACCGATTCTTTACCCTGTAACTGATGTATCATCTTAGCTTTTAAAAGGATATAGTTTTTCCCAGAAAAGAAAAGAGTAATAAAAAAAGGACTTACTTCGAGTAAATAAATAAATGTGGCTGGTTTCTTTACAGCACGAAGGCTGCTGGATCATATCGGTGGAACAACGCAAACGGGAAAGCTTCCGTGGACATCCAAAGTCCCCTGACTCCTGACCTGTTCGAGGTCTGCGGAGACTTCGGAGGAAGGACTCTGAAGGCAGCTGTCGTGAACAACTGGCCTTTCTTCAAAATCATCCCTGTCGACGAGTCCAACGCCTTGCCTCACTCCGGCATCGACTGCAACGTCCTCAACAGCATTGCTGCAAGAGTCAATTTCACGTGAGCGACTATTGCTTTGCTTTGCCTTTTGACCGCTGCTGAATCATTTGACAGATTAAGATGGGAACATTTTAACATATTCATCAGCTTCAGATAAGCTCAAGTCGTAGACAAGATAATTAGCATGCTTCTATCTGTAGTTACTTCTATACAAGATGATGTTCAGTTCTTCCTGCTTGCCGTTAGCCAACTCCAGGATTCTTTGTGCCTCTCGTACAAGACGCGATCCAGTGAGGGAAGAATAATGTTCTGATGGCTAATGATAATATGTATTTCCTCATTATTTTAGGTAGTGGCTGTTTCGCTTGTTTATTTTGGTATTCTTGTCACTACTGATGATCTTAATATAAGAACATGGCCACTGGTAAAATTGGAAGCTTTTTAGTTTATGAAACAACTTACCGGGAACATTCAGTGAGCCATACTTTAGATGTTTAGTTTTGGTATTAATCTTTCATTCTAAATGAATACTAATCTCTTTCCTACTACTTCTGTTTTGACCTTTTGTCAATCCTTTATTTTTTCTCACACGCAACAATTTAAGCATGACAATGCTGAAACACAGCCTGTTTAGACATCTGCAATCGTATGAGATTATGCATAGAAGAGTTGGGCTTCGATTATTTAGATATTACCTGATGGGGGCTGAAGGTTGAGGGAAAAGGGAGGGGCAAGGGAGAAGTGACCGTAAAGGATAGAATGGTAAGACCAGAGTAACCCCCCTCTCACAAAAAAATGACAAAAATAAAGAAAAGATGTACACTTGCACTAAAAAAAAATTAAACACATGCTTAATTCTATATACAGTTCTTGTATATTTGTCTACCAATCTATTTTTAAAGTTATAAGTTGAAAATAGAACCCTGGGGCTCTTGGGGAGGACCACAACCTCACAGGCATGATTGGAATGTCGGCTCGGAGGGAAGTCGACTTTGCCATCAATGAAATCACTATTACAGGTAAGTGTATTTGTGTTCGTACGGCTCAAGTTTTGACGACGATTACTTTATTAAGTCAAAAGACACCGTGATGAAGTTCAACTTGATTAAGTTATTGTCTGTTCCAGAGTCCAGGGAAACCGTTGTTGACTTCACCAAGCCTTACTTTCTGGAATCGACGACCATCGTTACGCGTGCGCCTGCGCAACTGAGCAAAGCCGGAGCCATTTTCACACCTTTCACTTTACTGGTAAGAAGTTAGAAATCAGAAAAGAGAAAATATCAGTAATATTTCGTAGTTTCCTTAAATCAGTTTTTTGAAATGTTCACAGCTTCCTGTAACTGTTTAGAGGAAAATGATTTAAACTGAAACTGAAACAGTAAAGTGTAACAGAACACAAAGGATAGGTGATGGTTGGTTGGATTATGCCAACACAAACCCTTATCCTAACAAGAGCGACAAGGATTGAAAGGGCTCAGGAGGCTTGGTGAAGACCTCTGGAATCTGCCCGACTAGCAGACACAAGTAACAGTTGACTGATGTCCCAAAATCTCTTAGGACTTCTCGTAACCGAAAGTGTCCCCATTTTCTCAGGTGTGGTTGGTGCTAGCGCTGGCTATGGTTCTCATCGGACCATTGCTGAACCTTTTCAGCTGGGTGATGGAGCAATATATGTCCACACCTCCCGACAGTTCCCTCCAGATGTTTACCTTCAACATGTTTAGGAACATGGTCCTCCAAGGCAACATGATTGTCACCGAACATTGGCCCCATAGATTCATCTTCTTATTCTGGTATCTCTTCTGCTTCTATATCTATGGTAAGGCTTTGAAAGCACTACGGTGTATGTCACTTCCTATCTCATTATGATTGATTCCACTTCTGTAATTTATGCCCCTGCTGCTACTTTCCTCGAGGGGTTTCTCTAATCAATATTAACTGGAAACCGTGGGTGTGTCCTGCTATTTTTTATTTCTTTTGTCAACATCAAGACTATATTTCAGGTTATAAAACTAGATGAGCTCTATCCGAGACACAAGACACATTTTATCTTTCATGTGAGCTGATGTCTTACTTCAGCACTTTCAGGCCTTAAGGGTTGATGTATAATTTATGACAGGTCTTCACATGCTAATTATTATTCTCTAGATTTAATGTTTACGAATAGTGAGCCCCATAGCGTCTGTTACCCAGTTGAGGGGAAATTCCATTGTTTACCTGTTTTTACAAAGTCAAGAGGACCCGTTTATTGGTAGCTTGACAGTGACCGCATCAAAAAGGCTACTGGTAGTGAATATTTGTATCTACTCACCCTGCATTCTCTCTCTCTCTCTCTCTCTCTCTCTCTCTCTCTCTCAGGTCTACAGTAAAACAAGCTTTATCCAAAATAATTTATTTAACAAAATCTAACATAAATAGATTGCAAGAAATAAGAGATGAAGTAAAATGGAATACTAATGTTCCTCAAAAGATCAATCATATTACAGTCTATCATATCTAACTAATTATTGTCTTTACATTGTTAACTCACAATAGGTCAAAATAAGTCAAAGTCCAGTACATTCCCCATGAGTACATCTTTAACCTCTTTCTCAGTGAAACATCTGAAGAAGTCAAACGAATCCTTTATTAAACAAAATGCTTAAAAGTAAAGATATGGGAATTCCTTCCATGTTACTTATAAAGTACACACAATATAATAAATGCTTGACACAAGAGACAATATGTAAATGGAAAAAGCAATCTACAGTTTGGGAATCAAACGTGGCTCCTACCTCCAAACAGCAATGTTCACAGTCTTAACTGATAGGTCTCGAACCACAGACTCTTCACTAAAGACCTTTAATAATGTTCAGTGTTGGTCTTCGAATGATCATTTTTCTTATAACTAATCCCTTCACACCCTGGGACTCCACTCAAAAGAAACACACATACGCACACCTATACCGGAACCTGGACATTTCCAGCGAATGCCCTCATGTAGTCGTGTGGCGAGTTCCCACGTCTTCAGAATACCTGATGTAACAGTTTTACTTAATTAGAAAAAGAGTCAGATAACAGCTAAACATCCTCTCAAGGTTTTTCAGAATTTTTTTCACCAAACTTATTAATGAAACATCTATTGTGTATTGTGATTTATAAAATACTTGTGACCTATAAGCTTTTCACATACAATATCTCCATCAAATAATCCTCGTTTATAATGATCTAAACTCAGTTAAGATTTTAGAGGTAGATTATTCAGCAACACAGGACCTATCAGATGATGTGTGAAGACACCTCCAATCACTAACCCATGAAAAGCAACACTAGGAACGGGAGTTCATCATTTTAACCATTTCAAGTTGGTCGGGAGAGTTATCTCACAAGTAGAATCGCCTGGAAATTCATCTAATCACACATTTCCACCAATAATTTTGACCATTTGCACTTGCACCAGGTCCCACTATATCACTGTTTTGTAAAGATTTTATCCAACCATGTTGTTCTTCAGTGTTTAGTGCAGGTTTACCCTTCTGCAGCTTGTCTCACCATCACGTCTTAGATCATTTCACCATCAGTGTCACCATCCCTGGTATCATGTACTTCCCAGCACATACTATACATATCCTGTCCATCATAGCCTTTGGGATTTAATGGAATTTTGTGGTTAATGTTTGTTGTGTCGCCTAAACCATAATCAATGTAGGGGGAGTAGTGCCGTCAGTGCACCTCATGCAGTGCACTGTTGACATTACTTAAGGTTCTTTGCAGTGTGCCTTCGGCCCCTACCTGCAACCCCTTTCATTCCTTTTACAGTACCTCCATTCATATCCTCTTTCTTCCACCTTACTTTCCACCCTCTCCTAATAATTGATTCTTAGCGCAACTGCGAGCTTTCCCCTGTTACACCTTCCAAACCTTTTCACTGTGAATTTCTGTTTCAGCGCTGAATGACCTCACAGGTCCCAGTGCTTGGCCTTTGGCCTAAATTCTATAATAAATTCAATTCAATCCTCCTTTCAGTAACAGAAAGGGGAGGAATGTCTAGTATCCAAATTGCATGTCTAAACCTTTTTCTGCGCCCAATAGCAGTAAAAGGATGTTAGAATTGGGAGCTGTCTCTTAGCGCTTAAAACAGAAACCTTTTGTTTCAGAGAAGAGCAATATGGAGAAACAGTCTATACTGGGTGTTTCGAAATTAGAGCCCACCCCCCCCCCTCCACAGAACAAATGGAAAGTTATGAAGTTTTCTGCTATAGCCTATCTCCAAGTCCATTATTTTAAGTTTCTATTAAGCTATTTTTCATTTTACATTTCTTGTATTTTCAGACTGAGTGACGGAGTTAGATACAACCATGACTAACGACTCGGAGGAAATCAGATGGATTGACCGAATCTAGGCTATAACCTTCAGAGAGGGCAGGGATGCTGGCGCATCCTTCATTTCACTTTCCTGGATAGCTGAATACATTAAAAGAGATGAATCCTTTGTTAAAAGAAACTGGAACAAAAATCCATATGACTGTCATCGCGAAAAGAGTGAGAATCTTGGAAGGCCTGAAGTCCTTTCTCAGTAGTCAAAAGACATCTTAGCTGAGGCAGTGGGTAGACCGAGAAAGTCTTTACATAAATTGGCGCTTGAACTAGAGCAAAAGGGGAAAGAAGAGAAGTTATAGTGCTGTATATCGTGAGTTGAAAAAATCTGGTATCAAGCCATTTCATGTTATCAGCAAGCCCAACACCACTCAGCAACAGAGAGAAGACCGTGCATGGTTTTGTGGTTCATTTCTTAAAGATTGAGATGAAGCTGACTTTCTCCATGTTGCCACATCAGATGAATTCTTCATTTACACAGTCAGGAAGCCAAAGCATAAAAATGACATCATTTGGGCTGCAAAGTTGGATGATATCAGTGATGACGTGTGCTATCACCAAGTTGTGAAATTTCCTGAATGTTTGGGAATTTTTCTCTGTTTCACAGCCAAATGGTTAATGTGGATCATCAAAGAAAAAGGACAGTCATGGAATGGCGAATACTTCAGAGAAACTGTGCTTACTGGAGGAGTATTTCCTTTCCTTAAAGATCCTGAACATGTGTTATCTGTTGAAGAAGTCATATTTTTGCATGATAAGGCACCATGTTTCAAGGCTCTTCAGACACAGGAGCTGCTTCGGAACAATGGTATCGATTTCTTCTTGTCAAGTGAATTTCCAGGTAGCTCCCCTGACCTTAATGTGTGTGAAAACATTGGTAGTGTCTTAAAGGATTGTGTTGAAGCGTGCACAGTGAACTATGATGGTATAGCAAGCCTCGACGACCTGCGAAGAGAAGTGACCGAAGGTGCTCAGGGAAATGGAGTTTGAGTGTCAGCTTTTTTTGCGATTTGCTGAAATCATACCCCTCAAGAATGCAGGCTGCGGTACAGGTAGATGGAGGCCACACAAAATATTAAATACTCAGAGAGAAACTTGAATAAATACCAGTTCTGAATTACTTTTGTTTTTGTCCATATCAATTTTAGTTTATGCTGTAGAGGCGGGGAGGGGGGGGCCTCTAATTTCGAATTACCCTGTAGTGTGCTTTGTTGTGGGGCAACCTTACTGGTGACCTGGAAGAGGGAAGTAAATTTAAATACCCGAGAGAGAAACATAGTTTCGAACACTGAGGCGAGAGCAGAATTCGGGAATTTTTGAGGGACAAGCTCACATCTTTGGAACTCATTAAATCTACGATACATCCGCGAAAGAAGACAATGTAGTTCCCCATAACGTTGCTATAAATAACCCAGTTAAATTAGCTTCATATTTTCACTCTCGTTATCAGCTATTTAATCAGGAAACATGACGAGAAAAGAATAAGACATTCTTTATCAGACGACAAGGGTGCGTCGCTAACAAAGCATTCAGTAACAGACGTTTCTAACCATTTCTCTGCAGCCTTGTACCAAGGGACGTTGACAGCTGTATTAGCAGTGCCACAGTTCGAGAAACCCATTGACTCCCTGAACGACCTCTTGGCCTCCATGAAGAAAGGAGAATTTACCTTGTCGGTACCGTATGCCACGAGCAACGAGTTCATCTTCAAGGTGGGGTTTTCTCGGTAACACTAAAATGTCTAAAACATTCCAGCGTTGAGTTTCCGAGTTCCTTTGAAGTCAGTGCGCAAATAGTTGTTGGGGTAAAGCAAATAAAACGGTGTGTTAACATCATATTTCTGTGCAGATTAGCATATTGGGCTGTTAGAGGTAGGAACAGTTATTTAGAGATTATTTTGTCTGTTATAATTAATGAAATCATCAATAAAAGACTATCAATGAAATTACTCATACAAATACAAACCTGTCTCACTCTACCCAGGAGGCCACTTCCGGGATTTACAAGAATATCTGGGACTTGTTTAACAAAGCTAACTACGTGAAAAACGGCGACGAGGGGATTGCCAAAGTAAGTATGCTTATTAATAAATAGATGACGAGAGAGAGAGAGAGAGAGGGAGAGAGAGAGAGAGAGAGAGAGAGAGAGAGAGAGAGAGAGAGAGAGAATAAATGTGTAAATTTCCCAAGCATGAGAAGGAAGGACTAAAAACAGACAGAGAAACTGTTGACAAGGCAAGAGGTGTTGCAACAAAAGGCGCGGGTGAGTGTTCGTGCAACATGAGCTGATGAATTACGATTTTTTTAATAGCTTTGTGGGAGTCACTGTCGAGATGCTTTATTTTGAGATTAGTTGTCGATACTGTAATCTGTTGTGTATCCAATTTGAAAAAGAAGTGCAATGCATCTACATGGATGAGAAAGTTTGCATGTTCAAAGCTTTGGAAAGATCGGAACAGCTTTAAAACTTACTTCGGAATATATTTTCCTTACAATCTGCCATTTGTAACCTCTCTCGCAATCTTTCTTCTGGCTTTAGGTGTTGTCGGGAAAGTTTGGATTTGTAAATGCCATGCTAGCAACCGAAATTCGTGCAACAAGGGAAGGCCGAGAAAAGTTTTACTTGGCGCGGCAAAGCTTCTACCCTCAGGGGTACGGGATGGCTCTAAATAGTGGAGCGCCTTATAAAAGAGTCTTCGATAGATAAGAGCGTGAGTATTCCTTTTGCAGATCTTTAGTGCCAGTTTCCACAAATTTGTGCTTAACAAGAATTTGAGACTGATTGCAGAAACTGCTTTTCTGGGTATTAGAGTTAACGTAAATATAAGAGTTTCACTTATTCAATTTTGCAATATCAAGTAATCTAGTATTAAGTGTATTAGTTTTAAGGAATTAATATGTAAGGATGTATTTTTAAGGCAGTTTATGGAAAGCTTTGTTTTGGTTTCGTTAGTTTGCGCCTCCTCCCCGCTCGTTAAAGTGTTTGAACTATCGTATTAACGATTGTGGTCTTTTGTTTACCTTTTCTTGAGAGTGGTGCGACTCCCGTGTGGTGACGATTGGAGGACGGTGTTTTGTCTGAACAGTTCGGGCCGTACTTTGCTTCCTGAAACATCTGCAGTTGGCGTTTAGTGGATTACTCCTTGAAAATTGTTTTTGAAGCTGCCCTTCGCAGGTACAGTTCTGTCACGTGCGACGTCTTGTGTCCTGTAGCTGTCGCAGCTGTCTTTGTCACCTGCGACTTTGTCGTGCTGCCACCTTGGTGGATATCCTTGTCCAAGGAGTTGGGTGCCGTCGCTTTTTCCCGGTACTCCCGGAGTTTTGAGCAGCTTTCTATGATTATTTCAAGGACGCCCTTATAAGCTGCAGTTGAAGGAGCAATCTGGCTCGTGAGGTGGCAAGTAGGGAGAAAAGCACCAGGTAGGAGTCTGTTTTTGTGTTGGCCGGGCAAGATCGCCACCGGCTTCCCCCTCACCTGTGGTTACCTGTGTGTTCGTCCCCTCTCCTGTTAGCTGAGTCCAGTTGTGTTGAGAACACTGCCTCCCTTAAGGCGATAAGTTTATTTTGGATCACGGCTTTTCGTCTCTGAGTGAGGAGGTTTGAACTGTGTAAATATAATTCTATTTTACTATCTTTAAGTTTATATATATATATATATATATATATATTTACGTTTTTCCGTGGTTTTAGTTTGAAATATGCTCTGTGAGACAGGTAGCAACAATTTAAGGTAATTTAGCCTTGTGATTCTGACTGCGTGGGTACGGGAAAACGTAAAAAAAGAGGAAAACAAAGGAGAATTTCATATGAGCATAGGGCTCTGGTTACTGAGGGAAATATTACGTAAAACACGTGGGCACATTTAAAGTAGTGTATTTACATAAATGACATTAGTACGGGAAAGAGGAACTCAGTAGATTGAATGAAACTGGGGAATTCCAGCCACAGCCCGAGAAGCTTCCACGATAGGATCCCTCTGAAATGAGAGATATGCACATTATACGCCAGTAATGAAAATAGACAAAAGAATAATGAATTCGAAGCTGCACTGAGGGTGCCAAAGGAGTAATAAAGAATTAATACTGCCGATGCAAGAGGCGCACGGACATTAGACAAGGGAGATTTCTGGCTTTCTCTTTAAGAAAATATTACGAGACAAAAGCGTGACTGAAATGGGGCTCTTCCAGGGCACTTTACCTTAGCAGATTTTCCGAGGGTGCGTAGAAGGCGGTGCGTGGATGACTTGCGATTTCCGAGGGCGAGTTTCTTCCACGTGGTGAGATGCAAGGGCTTCCGTAAAGGGGCAAGGCGATGAGGACTCCTCGAAACTCCAAGCAATGGCGTGTGGGCTCGAGGAATACGGTTGAAGGGCACGAGGAGAAGTATACTTTTGAAAGGGCCACGTGGTTAGGATGCAAGGGCATCGATGGGGCCAGGTGTTGAGGATGTCTTCACTCCATATCTCCCAGCCCGCGTGTGTGTCGACCTCGTGGGTTTCTGCTTTTTATCCCCTCCTATGGGGCATGGGGTGCGTCCAACACAGATGCTTTGACTCATTGCACCTGCTGCCCGCAGGGGAGGTTTTGGCCTGTAGGAGAAACACCCAAGCCAGATTACTTTTGCCTCGAAGGAAAGATCTTTATCAAAAATGGGAGCGCCTTTAATCTTTTAACCCTTGTTTTTAAGTCGATAGACAGATGGTCTATCGATCGGCCGGCTGGCAGTAAATGAACAACCAACAACAACAAAGGAGGGGGGGGGGGAGGCAGTTTGCTAGCGAATTCTTGCTAATCATAATACCTCCCCATACAAGATGATGTACATACCTCCTTCGGGTGTGTACATCGATATTCAAGGATGAGCGGCAAGTGCTTTACGTTACTCTACATTCTGCCTTGCAATGAACTTTACTCTTAAGGGTTTTATGAAGCTGTGACATTACTTTTAATAACACATTGGGACAATTTTCGTTAACAGAACGCAAAGTGATTTAAACACTTGCAAAAGAATAATTACTTTAGATTTGGTTACCCACTGGTAACTTTATAATGTGACTCGAACAATTGTGAATTATAGGACCACGTATATGAGGCTATGGCCAACAAATGAAAAGAAAGGTTATTGTTCAAGAATTAAAATACACGGTTACTTAATTTTAGATAAAATGCATGCGGTTAGTACAATCTGCCTTGAAGAGGCTGTGTAAATGAAAAACAGCGTTTATTTTTGTAAATGACATCCCCTTTTACACGATACTGTAATGACTATACATATTCGCATTGATAATTTATCTTCGTTTTAACGTACTTTGCTCCGCTATCGTTCAACGCGAGCTGAGGGATGACCCACACACCGGGAATTTGACAGTCGTGTGCGGGCGAGAGTATTCGCGAGGTTTTAATTCGCTAACCTTAAACTACGCTAATTTTATGCGTCCACTGCCCACTCGAGTACTCCATGTTATGACGGGGCGAGCAGACAAAAGATGTGGGGTCTTAGGACAAATAGAGATCTTGGAAGGATTGGAAGGGGGAAAAGGGATAATAATAACAAAAGGAAAATTACCAAGGCGTTACGAATGAAACTTGACCGCGTATGAAAGGAGGGACACGTCCCTCAGAGCTTACAAAAGGGGCATTTAAATCACAAGGGCAAGAGTTTATGACTCGCGATTCATTAAAATTAAAGATAAATAAATGACTAAAAGAAAGTAAATGATATTGGCAGAAGAACTAAGGGAAAAAGAGCGAGGGTTTTATTGTGTTAGGCGGGAATTTATCGTCCTTTGCCTATAAATTACGGCCCGGACTATCACTTCAGTCCCAGGGCGAGGAAAGTGCACCCGAAGGGCGCGACTCCTTCAGGAGGGGCTGACACGCACGCCCGGTGCCAGGGTATGGGCGCAAGGGCGTGCCACTTCTCACTCTGTTATTCTTAATGATTTATACATTGTGTGGGGAATGGTATCCCGTATTTAATTGCCTCTTGTGGGGATAATTTAAGGGAAGATTAAATAGAAGGTGATAAGAGATAGAAGTTCCTGAGGAACGGAGGAAGATAGAGGAGGGCCTGACATCCCCTTCTGGATTAGGGGTGCCAAGACCTTCGAAAAATGAAATGGTGGCACAGGTGCCATGGGAGCTCTAGAGCTCTTTGTAAATTACCTGGAATGTCCCACGCCCGTGGTAATTTCGCCTCGAGTCTTTCTTAATGGGACAGTCGTCCTCGGCCGGGGAAGTGGAGGGCCCGCGACCGGAGCGCGGCACGGAGTACCACCTGGGCCTGCTGATGCGACAGCTGACGCAGGAGTGTTCCGTGCGGGTTCTACCATGATCCGTCGCGGCTCTTGTAGTTCATCGGCCACGTGAGATATGGTAGAATCCTGACTTGCAATTGCGTCGGCGACGGGCTGAGGCAGAGAGGAGGCGGTCAGGGGTGGCGTGAGCGGCTCGCAGGTAACGTTGACCAGCTCAGGCACGGGTTGCGAGGCCGCACCTGCAGGTGAGCTTCCGCGGTGGTCGGGAGGAACCGTTTCTCTGACCGACGCTGGTAGCGGTGCCAGGCCGGGGGAAGAGAGGGGGTCCTGAGATGGATCCCGTGAATGGAGATCGGCGTAGCGCTCTGGCGCTGGCACTAGGGCAGAGTCAGGCGCTATTAGAGGTTTCTTGGGCTCGTCGGTCAGGACGGACGAAGCTTGGCCCTGCTCGGGGCATGCAAGTGGCACCGGCAGGAATTTGGCATCTCCTGAAGGGAGATTTGATTGGGGCCCTGGCACTGGCACTGAGGCAGGGCCGGGCACTGGAATTGGATCGGGAACCGATCGAGGGGGCCACTGTACATCGTACTCAGGTGGCACTGGTGGGGACTGCACGTCCTTCTGGTACCCAGGGGGCGCCAGTCTTGACGGAGGGAGAAGCGGGGGAGGATTACTCGCGCCCGCGGGATGATTCGGGGAATGTGGACCCCTAGATTGTCGTGATTTCGGTGGGGACTGAAAGTCCTGTCCCAGGATGACGTCATAGCCTCCGGGGAGATGGCTTGCTACTGCAAGATTGCAAATTTTGGATTGGTGAGGTCTTGTGACTCTCAATTGGACCGTAGGGAGTATCATTTTAAATTGATTTATTCCCTCGA
The DNA here is from genome assembly GCA_039081455.1 of Macrobrachium rosenbergii. Lineage (NCBI taxonomy): Eukaryota > Metazoa > Arthropoda > Malacostraca > Decapoda > Palaemonidae > Macrobrachium > Macrobrachium rosenbergii. The sequence continues at coordinate 59,797 of JANJGK010003522.1, forward strand.
TCGTGACGAGTTTTCGTCTATTGACGATAGCTCCGTGGGGAACTCTGTCCCTTCGGATGAGGGAGATTTGCGCGCCCGAGTCCTCGAAAGCAGTGACTCGGCGCGCGGGCTCGCTACCTCGTGGAGGGGCCACGTATACAGGCCCTTCGGCGGGAGGGCCTAATGACTGGGGATCTGTTACGGCCAAGGCGACGGTGGGAGTAGTTGATTTATTATTGCGTGGGCATTTCGCCCATGCGGGAGAATGGCCATAGACCTTGCACGCCGTGCAAAAGGTCTGGCTAAAGTCTTTCCGCGCTGCCCCTGTGGAGGGCGCAGGCGAGTTATTTGTCGGTTTTCCGGGAGAGAGAGGAGCCGGTTTCTTGTGCCGGCACTGTTCGGAGGAATGCCCCGTTTTCTTGCAATAATGGCAAGTTAGGGGCTTGCCCGAGTTCCCATTTTTGTGGGAATTTGAACCTTCGAGGAGGGACGGGGGATTTATCTTCCGCCCCATGGATCCTTCTTGAGGGTGGTGAGTTTCCCACATGTCTGCTATTCGGCAACACTCGGTGAGTGTTGCTGGGGCTTTTTCCACTATATGAGTGGCAAGGGCAGGAGGGGCGTAGCGCAGGAAATGCTCGAATTTAAACCGCTCGAGTACCTCGGCGGTGTTAGTGGCTCCTTCGGAATCGAGCCATTTTGTCAGCACCCGCTCCGAATGGTACGCCCAATCGGACCAAGTCTGGCCTGCTTCTCTGGGCTGCTCTCTCCAACGTCTCCTCCACCGCTCGGGGGTAATCTCGTACGCCTTCGTAACTGCTTGGCGTATGGCTTCCCAGTTTCCCCGATCGTCTGCGGGAAGGGCGTGGTAGGCAACGAGGGCCTTTCCGCCCAGGAATTTAGTGAGAACAAGGGAGAGTTCCGCGGGGGAGAGATCGCAGCACTCCAGGACTCGTTCAGCCCTTTCAAGCCATACTTCGGGTTCGGACTCTGTCCATTTTGGCATGAACGAGTGAGCTTGGCTGAGGGCACTCATTCCCGTGGCAGGGGGCGGGGGGGGTGACGTGCTGTCGTTCTAGCACCTGGAGCTCATGGCCGCGTTCTCTCTCTCTCTCCTCACGTTCTCTCTCCTCTCGTTGTTCTTGGGCAATTCGTTCTCTCTCTCTCTCTCCTCACGTTCTCTTTCCTTCTCCTGCTCTTGGGCAATTCTTGCCCTCTCTCTCTCCTCACGTTCTTTAGCCTCTCGTTGCTCTTGGGCAACTCGTTCTCTCTCTCTCTCTTCACGTTCTCTTGCTCTCTCCGCCTTGGCATCGTCCACTCGCTCTTGAACCCATGCTCTCAGATCTTGCCCCGATAGTCCCATGTCCTTCCCAGCGGACATGTAGAATTTGAAATCCTCGTTTTGTTGGGCTCTGGTATTAGCCATCTTGGAATAATGGGTATAGGATATGTCTGAAAAGACTCTTTGTTAAAATTGGATGTGTCTTGGAAAGACGTGGTTGTTCTTGGCGAACGAAGTCTAATATGCGTCTCGGAAGACGTAGTTGGATTTTGTCACGCTCGGACTTGGCCGGCTGTAGCGTGAAGTTAAGGAGTTGTTCTAACGAACTAGAATGATCAGTCCCGTAAGGGCTTAGATGTGTGTGAACTACACTATATAATGTCTCAAAAGGACTTAATTTTGGGTTCCCGCAGGAATGAGAAATTCTCGCCACGTGCGACGTAGAATTTTAGGAGTCTCTGAGGACTGGAATTTGGAGAAATTCTCGCCACGTGCGACGTAGAATTTTAGGAGTCTCTAAGGACTGGAATTTGTAGAAATTCTCGCCACGTACGACGTAGAATTTTAGGAGTCTCTGGGGACTGGAATTTGGAGAAATTCTCGCCACATGCGACGTAGAATTTTAGGAGTCTCTAAGGACTGGAATTTGGAGAAATTCTCGCCACGTGCGACGTAGAATTTTAGGAGTCTCTGAGGACTGGAATTTGTGGAATTTGGAGGAATTCTCGCCACGTGCGACGTAGAATTTTAGGAGTCACTTCGGACTTGGAATTACGATTCGTCCCTTAGGACTTAGAAATTACTAACGGGAAACCCAAAGAAAAATGTATGCTGGGAATGAATGGGGAAAAAGAAAAAAAAAAAAAAAAATGCTACACACGCGGGCATGGGCGGGGGTGGGGGGGTGCAGGTCGTTTGGCCAACACCGGAGGTATTTTTAGATTCTGGGTGAATGAACCCGTATATTTATATACCGTCTGGGATTCCGGGGAATTTTCCAGTCGTCCGAGAGGATAACAATACAATGGCCTAGTAATTTTCCCTATAAGCGGAGTTTAAATTTCGCTTTCCTAACACCTAACTCGAATCCTAACTACACTGAGAGAATTTTCAGCAATGCAAGCTGACTTCGTCGTGTCCCACGTGGGAATTTATTCGCGCCTAAATAACAGTTCGCTAATTCGAAATGCGAGGTAAAAGTTATCACAGAGGAATTTCTTTCGCACTATTCCTCGAAGCAAGGATATGGCAAAGATTTTAACACAGGAATTTTCGCACTATTCCTCGAAGCAAAAGATATGGCAAAGATTTTAACACAGAGGAATTTCGCACTATTCCTCGAAGCAAAGGATGGTTAGCACTGGTTATTTCCTAACTACCTATCCTGAAAGGCATGCATTAACGAATCTCATACGGCGGTTCTTTTCTCTCAGTGATTACATGCGTCCCTATTTCTAATTCCTAGGAACAGTCACGATTGTAAAAAGGTTTTGCTAAGATTAACACATTACTTACGTGGAATTTTCTGGATCTGTGTGCTGGTTTTACACAAAAGGTTCGTAATTGTCTCGTACCCAGCTTAGCTTTGCTAATAGCTGATCTGGCAAGTTGCAAATGCAATAAAGGAACACTAGGGGAACTGCAACTGCAAAACGAGATCTATGGCCAGGTCGCCATTTTTACGTTTTTCCATGGTTTTAGTTTGAAATAGGCTCTGTGAGACAGGTAGCAACAATTTAAAGTACTTTAGCCTTGTGATTCTGACTTCGTGAGTACGGGAAAACGTAAAAAAAAAAGGAAAACAAAGGAGAATTTCATATGAGCATAGGGCTCTGGTTACTGAGGGAAATATTACGTAAAACACGTGGGCACATTTAAAGGAGTGTATTTACATAAATGACATTAGTACGGGAAAGAGGAACTCAGTAGATTGAATGGAACTGGGGAATTCTAGACACAGCCCGAGAAGCTTCCACGAAGGGTCCCTCTGAAATGAGAGATATGCACATTATACGCCAGTAATGAAATAGACAAAGAATGATGAATTCGAAGCTGCACTGAGGGTGCCAAAGGAGTAATAAAGACTTAATACTGCCGATGCAAGAGGCGCACGGACATTAGACAAGGGAGATTTCTGGCATTCTCTTTAAGAAAATATTACGAGACAAAAGCGTGACTGAAATGGGGCTCTTCCAGGGCACTTTACCTTAGCAGATTTTCCGAGGGCGCGTAGAAGGCGGTCCGTGGATGACTTGCGATTTCCGAGGACGAGTTTCTTCCACGTGGTGAGATGCAAGGGCTTCCGTAAAGCGGCAAGGCGATGGGGACTCCTCGAAACTCCAAGCAATGGCGTGTGGGCTCAAGGAATACGGTTGAAGGGCACGAGGAGAAGTATACTTTGGGAAGGGCCACGTGGTTAGGATGCAAGGGCATCGATGGGGCCAGGTGTTGAGGACGTCTTCACAAGTTCACTCCATATCTTCCAGCCCGCGTGTGTGTGAGACCTCGTGGGCTTTTGCCTTTTATCCCCTCCTATGGGGCAGGGGGGCGTCCATCACAGATGCTTTGACTCATTGCACCTGCTGCCCGCAGGGGAGGTTTTGGCCTGTAGGAGAAACGCCCAAGCCAGATTACTTTTGCCTCGAAGGAAAGATCTTTATCAAAAATGGGAGCGCCTTTAATCTTTTAACCCTTGTTTTTAAGTCGATAGACAGATGGTCTATCGATCGGCCGGCTGGCAGTAAATGAACAACCAACAACAACAAAGGAGGGGGGGGGAGGTAATTTGCTAGCGAATTCTTGCTAATCATAATATATATATATATATATATATATATATATATATATATATATATATATATATATATATATATATATATATATATATATATATATATATATATATATATATATATATATATATAATCTACTGGTCACTTTTTCACCAGATACGAACGTAATTGTAATAACCATTATTCCCTCATAACTTATCAATTTCTTCCCATTTTTGGATATGCTTGTCACAAAGAAAACAAAAGGCCAAATAAAGAATCTAATGAAAATATTCTCACGCCGGGGCAAAATTCGGACTCGCTTCCGGAATATCAGAACGACGTAACGTTATCCACCTGACCACTAAGAAAGGTATTAGCTCATTTCCGTTCGTATGTACATGTATCTGTCGAACATAATACAGTTATTGGAACTGGACTAGACCCACCATTATAGTTAAACAATTCATCGTTCATTGCTTATTAGGCTAAAATATGTATTTTAAGAATCTAGTAAATTTTTTCTTAATGTAGATTTTTATTGAACGTTTCTCATCTGTTATATATATATATATATATATATATATATATATATATATATATATATATATATATATATATATATATATATGTGTGTGTGTGTGTGTGTGTGTGTGTGTGTGTGCGTGTGTGTGTGTGCGTGTGTGTGTGTGCATGTATATATAAATATATATATATATATATATATATATATATATATATATATATATATATATATATATATATATATATATATATATATATATATATATATATATATATATATATATATATATATATTACGAATTTTTGTCACATCATCGGGACATTTTACATGCACAAACATTATGTTACACAAGTCATATAATATTTAGTTCTCTCAACGTCGATAATAATACCGAAGGGAAATTATAATTGATAAGTGGTTCATCACCAGGCAAGCTTGGTATGTCCAATACCCTTTACACTGGAAACAATATATATATGTATATATATATATATATATATATATATATATATATATATATATATATATATATATATATATATATATATATATATATATATATATATATATATATATATATATATATATTACTTTTAGGATGGAGAGGAGTCCGAGTTAGCATCATAGCTGCTTTTCACAGTAGTGA
>JANJGK010003522.1:70000-82500 GCA_039081455.1 Macrobrachium rosenbergii
AGCATATAAACAGGTATAAAAGCTTCTAGCTCAAGAAGAACTATAGTCCAAATCTCATCCTAGACCAACCTGACCCTCAGTCTCAGTACACTTCTTCATGTGAGGCCATATAGATTTATTAATAAAAAGTGATATTTATCCTGAAGAGGGTGTAGCTCTTGGCACAACCTTCATGAGTCCGTCTGGGAAGACGTTCAGCAGCAGTTGCCTTCTCATTCACAGTTTCCTGTGCTGTACCAACCCTATTCATAAATCACACACCCCCCAAGTAAGGATCTGATACGTGAACTGGTCTTAGAGGCTAATAGCAGTCTCGTTTATATCTTAGAAAGTTACCTTCATTTCAAAACAGCTGAATGGCATCTTCAGTATTTCCACATGATTCATCATTGAAGTCATCTGAGTTTTCACTTGCGTCTGAGTTGAAGGCATCACATAATTAGTCTTCAAAGTCAATTTCACCTCCTTCAAATTTATTGTCTTTAAGATTATTCTATAATAAAAGGATCACCACAGTCTTTCCCACCAAGACATTTCAACTCAACCCACATAAAATCAAATCCCAAGGTGAAACGATGCATTACTTTCGTTTTTCATCTAATGACTTTTAGCAACTCCTCTCGGCAAAAAATCTAGATCCTAACAGGAACAGCAACTTTACTGCAGTAGTAATCATAGTATCATTTGTAAACTTGGTAAAATGTCTACAAACATATTACTGTTACAGAGTCCAATAGGAATAATAGTTAAGTTCATCCGAGTGATTTTGGCCTCGTTTATTAACTGCATAATAATTGCTGATGATGATGATTATCGCCAACAAGTATTTGGTTGTTCTTTCTCATTTTTTAAAACAAATTTTTCTCTCAAAATACTCATCACATGCCTTGCTACAGAACTTTCCCATTGACCTCATGAGGTCAACCACCTCAGAGAGGCTGCGCTAATAAAGTTCCACATGGGGGGCCTGAAAATTATAGGGGAAGGTGAGTGAGAGTATATTTGCTGAAAGAGAAGGTGAATCATTCCAATCTCACTCACAACACATAGTCACAAAAAAATACAAGTCATCCGCGCAAGGGAAATGGGACAGAGGTACATACTCGTCTGTTGAAGCGGGTCTATATATATATATATATATATATATATATATATATATATATATATATATATTATATATATATATATATATATATATATATATATATATATATATATATATATATATATATATATATATATATGTATATGCAGTATACATACATACATATATATATATATATATATATATATATATATATATATATATATATATATATATATATATATATATATATATATATATATATATATATTATATATATATATATATATATATATATATATATATATATATTGTAAAGAGTAGCGCCAAAATAAGCTAGGAAACTCTTCTCCTTCCCTGCTTTGGGTTGGTTTGAACCTTTGAAGGTCGGGGAAATAAGGGCTCAGAGAAAATATAATTGTTGGGGACCAGTAATCTGCTTTGCACCGTTTTCTTTGGTACAGAAAGATGAAAATACCATTTTCTATGAGATAGCAGCGTGCCCTGGGTCAGGACATCGCCCCCCCCCCACCCCAGTCCAGAAGCAATAAAAGGTCAGGGCGAAGGCAGCCCTGCCCCACACGCGCTAGCTAGTTTAAGCCAAGCAGTCACGCCTCTCGGGCCGTTGCCCCTGCCCTCCTCTTCCGCTCGCCGCCACGTGGATCCCATCGCCGCCCTGTGTGCCCTGTGTTCCATTCCACGTGGCCTTAGAAGACTGCAAGGGGGATTGCAAGTCTTCCAAACGCGAGCTGACATTAAACGGCGGCCTTTTCATCATCCCAAGGGCGCCCTTTTTCCGCCCCAATCTACGACTTGAAGAAATACCTTGGAGAGGGAGGCTACCATTTGTCCACGCTTCCACACGTGTTTCTCGGCAGAAGACGTCGTCATCCCTGCGCCCCTACAAATGTGGTAATGTACCCAAAACGAGTTGCTAGTCACGATTACTTAGCCCTTTTGCATTTATTAATCTCTGGGCCTATAACTTTGTTTCCCTGATATTCCTTGGTTCAAGCCAGGCCCACGTGTTCACAGCTTCTTTCCTCTGAGTCACAAGTAACGCCTCGGGGAGTCCTTGGCGCCTTCAGTGCACCCCCGAGTAATTCAATCCCCAAATTCCAGCATTAGATGTGTAACGTGGGTCCAAATATCGTTTCAGAAAGACGCCTGTAGCAGAATTATCCTTGGTCCGTGTTCCTGGCATTCCCAAGCTCCCCCCCCCTTCGGGAGGACTTCTACGGCAGTAATTTACCGTATTTTCAGTTAATTTTCCTTTTGACCTTGTGTGCTATCAAATATAACTATTTTTATATCCACGTGTTTCACGCACTTCCCCTAGTGAAGAGCCCTCCGCTCCGTGTACTTCTTTTTTTGTTTGTGTTTTATATGTCCTGGGTATCTTACAAGGCCATTTTCGAGTAAAAGTAATAACTGTGGAGTCATAAGATCCACCTGCACCAGGAAACATATAAAAATGGCGACCTTGCCAGGATTCTCGTAATGATTGCATCCCCCCCCCCCTCTTCCCCTTTGTTGTTTGTGTTGCAATTTGTGAAATCAGCAATTAGCTCAGCTAAGCTGGATACGAGACAGATTACGAACCTTTGAAAAGCCAGCGCAACAGGCCAAGGAAATTCTGCGTAAGTAAACTGTGTTTATTTAGCGTAGGACGCTGTAGAAAACGTGACTAGTCCTAGGAATTTTTTTTTATAGTAGGGCGCATGTCCGAGGAAAACGAGAGAGAGAATCGCCGAAAACTTAGCTTTGGAAGCCTTTGCACGCGGCTTGCATGCCATTCAATTAGGTTATACAGGTGATAAATCATTAAAGGAATAGTGCGCATATTCCTCCTGTAGAAACGAGTGATTTCGAAACCGAATCATTAGATATAAGCGCGAGACCTCGACGTCAACCACGTGTTCGAAAGTCAGATTAGCATTGCTGACGCATTTTTACCCCCTCTCTCTCTCTCTCGTTTTAGAAATAGGAGCGAAAGCGTATATTATACGCCCAGGACGAAAAGGGTCAACAACCGTCGTCTGTTCCCGCATTTCGGGGAAGTCCCCGGGTGTTTACGGGTGTTCACGTCGTTCATTCATTTGGCGCAGACGGCCTTGACCGTCCATTCCGTGGCCCAGTTAGGAAAACATTTGTTTGTTTGATTTGCTTCGCTCTACCAAATTTTGCATTGTTGGGGGTCTGACATTATATGTTCTGTGTTCTGTTTTTTTTGTGTGTTTGTTTTGTGCTTTTACTACGGCTGCGTGTGTTGCCTATCTGTTGTGAATGTGGGATGGCCACCCACCTAATTGTCCTTGAGAATAACACTTCTCCCATAAGTCAGTAAAACTAGCGCCCTCGCTGATCAGACGTCGTCTGTGCGGAAATTCCCGGGCGCCTATATATTCTATTATTGTCCCCAATAAATCCGTGTCGTCGGTCCGTTGGTGAGACCGATTCATTTTCCATTCAGTCCCCAAGTGAGCCCGTTTTGTCGGTAATTCTGGAGACCTAAATATATATCCCAATCTAGTCCCCAAGTAAGCCCGTTTGTCGTTACCTTGGGAGACCAATCATTGCTAATTCATCGTCCCCAATCAGCCCGCTCCGTCGGTAAATAGGGAGACCAATCATCGCTAACTTATCGTCCCCAATCAGCCCATTTTGTCGGTAAATCGGGAGACCAATCATCGCTAATTCATCGTCCCCAATCAGCCCGCTTCGTCGGTAAACCGGGAGCCCAATCATTGCTAATTCATCGTCCCCAATCAGCCCGCTTCGTCGGTAAACCGGGAGACCAATCATTGCTAATTCATCGTCCCCAAATCAGCCCGCTCCGTCGGTAAATCGGGAGACCAATCATCGCTAATTCATCGTCCCCAATCAGCCCGCTTCGTCGGTAAACCGGGAGACCAATCATTGCTAAATTCATCGTCCCTAATCAGCCCGCTTCGTCGGTAAACCGGGAGACCAATCATTGCTAATTCATCGTCCCCAATCAGCCCGCTCCGTCGGTAAATAGGGAGACCAATCATCGCTAACTTATCGTCCCCAATCAGCCCATTTTGTCGGTAAATCGGGAGACCAATCATCGCTAATTCATCGTCCCCAATCAGCCCGCTTCGTCGGTAAACCGGGAGCCCAATCATTGCTAATTCATCGTCCCCAATCAGCCCGCTTCGTCGGTAAACCGGGAGACCAATCATTGCTAATTCATCGTCCCCAAATCAGCCCGCTCCGTCGGTAAATCGGGAGACCAATCATTGCCAATTCATCGTCCCCAATCAGCCCGCTCCGTCGGTAAATCGGGAGACCAATCATTGCTAATTCATCGTCCCCAATCAGCCCGCTCCGTCGGTACATCGGGAGACCAATCATACGTCCTTTGGAAAAGGGTCCAAGATTCCCACAGCTCTGGGAAATTAATTCTGTGTGCTACTAGCGTCCCCTCCCGCCTGCAAAATGTCGACAAGGTCTCAGCAGAGTGAGGATTTCAAGTTCTTCATGTCCTCAGGGAAGGAACTCGGCCTTTCCGGGAGAGAACTAAGAGACTGGGTACAGGAGAGGATGGACGCCATACAGGCAGAACGACAGGCTCAGGAGAGACGAGACGAAGCCGCACGGCAGGAACGAGAAGCAGAGAGACAGGAACGGGAGGCAGAGAGACTGGCCCAGGAGAAACGAGAGGAAGCCGAGAGGGAAGAAAGGGACAAGCAGCGTGCCCATGAACTCGCAATGCTGCAACAGAGTGGCCCTTCGCCTCCACCTGCCCCCCAGGGGATGAGTGCCTTCAGCCAGGCTCTCGCCTGCATGCCGAAGTGGACGGAGGCCGAGCCCGAGGTGTGGCTCGACAGCGCCGAGACAGTGTTAAAGGCCTGCCCCCTGAGTGCCGCCGAACTCTCCCTGGTGTTGGGCAAGTTCCTTGGAGGGAAGGCCCTGATTGCCTACAGGGCCCTCCCGCCGGAGGAGCAGGAAAATTGGGAGGTCGTACGCCAGACTATTGCCAAGGCGTACGAGATAACCCCTGAACGCTGGAGGAGGCGCTGGCGCGGGCTAGTGAAGGAGGCCAATCAAACCTGGGCAGACTGGGCCTACAAGTCTGAGCGTGCCCGTGCCAAATGGTTCGAGACCGTGGGGGTTACGACCCTCAACGATGCCATCGAACAAATACAAATAGAGAACTTCCTACTCTACACCCCGCCGGCCCTCGCCACGCACATCGCCGAGAAGGAGCCCCCCACCTTAGCTGATTGCTGCCGAATAGCGGATCTATGGGACACCCATCACCCCCAGGAGAGCTCGCTGCAGCGCAAAATTACGCCACCCGCCTACCTATCGGGTGCCCCTCCGCCGAAGAATGGGCAATCACAGAAGCCCGTTGTGTGCGGGTTCTGTAAAAAGATCGGGCATGCCAAGGAGCAATGCCGCAGTAAACCACCCGAGTCTCTCTCTCCCGGACAGCCCCCTAATAAGTCGCCTGCGCCCTCTGCCGGGGCAGTGCGAAGAGATTTCAGCCAAACCTTTTGCACGGCGTGCAAGGTTTATGGCCACTCTTCCTCATGGGCAAAATGCCCTAGAAATAATAAGGCAGGAACTCCCGCCGTCGCCCTGGCAGTAACGAATCCCGAGTCCTTAGGCCCTCCTGCCGAGGGTCCCATCTATGTGGCACCTCCTCGCGGTAAATACTCAGCACGCCAGGTCAAGGCATTTGACGACTCTGGCGCGCAAATTTCCCTCATAAGGAGGGACAAAGTTCCCTATGGAGCTATAATAGACCGACGCAAGCTCGTCACCATTGAGGGCATTAACAATTTTAAAATGATCCTCCCTACGGTCCAACTGAGGGTCACCCGACCCCACAGAGCCAGGACCCTTTGTCTCGCCGTAGCGAAACACATTCCAGGAGACTATGACGTCCTCCTGGGCCAAGACTTTGCGTCCCCTTTGCAGCCACAACCATTACGGGGTCCCCATTCCCCAATAAATCATCCAAATCCGAGTCCAGTGCCCGGCACGGCATCAGTGCCAGTGCCGAGGCCTCAGCCAGATCTCCCTTCAGGAGAATCTCGGCCTTCAACTCCTCGGCCAGTGCCCCTTCGGCGCACTGAGCAGTGCCAGTCTCCGTCCGTCCAGACAGACGAGACCACCACCACATCGCCACCAGCGCCAGTGCCAATGTCAGTGCCTGAGCTGGTCACCCCTGCAAGCAAGTCGACCCCGCCCCCTCCGGCCGTCCCCTCTCTCTCGCCGCCCGCCGCAGATTCCTCCGCGAGTCATGATTCTGCCCCGCCTTCCTGGGCCGATGAACTCTGCGATCTGCGCCGGTTAATGTCCGAGATGGCGAACAAGATTCCTGGGTCAGTTGTCGCAGCAGCTGACCCAGATGGCACCCCTTGCCGCCCTTTGGCCTCGGGCCCTCCGATTCCCCGGCCAAGGACAACGGTCCAAGGAGGAGAGGTTCGCGGCGGAGTTACCACGGGTGTGGGCGATCGCAGGTAGTCCACAAGGAGCCCCGAGCTCTTCTGGCCCCTGTGCAAACTTGGCATAGGGCCCCCATCTTCATCTCTTGAACGTCTTGCCACCTTTCATCCAGGAGAGGATGTCAAGGCCTTCCGCTATCTTCTTCCTTTCCTTTGGAATTTCTATCCCTCATCCTTCTCTATCGATCTTTCCTTCACACTTTCCCTTACTTACCACCGCAAGCGGCAGTTAATATATGGGATATCATCCCCTTTTGAAATGTATAAATAATTTTATTTTGAAGCAGTAAGAGAGACAGAGTGGGAAGTGGCACGCCCTTACGCCCGTCCTTTGGCACAAGGCAGGCGTGTCAACTCTTCCTGAAGGGGTCGCGCCCTTTGGGTTTCTTTTCTCCGCCCTCGGGCTGAGAGTTAGCTCTGACCGTCGTCTGTTGGCGACGGAAGTTAGAAAAAGAAGTAAATCATAAATACCTCACTCTGTTATCCTTTATTTTCTACGTATATTATTTACTTTTGCATTTAATCTTTTCTTTTTTTTTACGAATCTTGAGTCACAAGACTCCTGCCCTTACGAATTTTAACGTTGCCTTTTAATCACCGCGGTGCGGCCCGCCCTTTAGTATGAAGTAATATCCTTCGTTGTTGTTCTGTGTAGTTTCCTTTTTTTTTATTTACATTTTTTTTTGTTGAGTTATTCCTGTGGAGAATGTTAGCCCTGTCCATTTTCCCCTTCATTTGTTTATCCTCCCATTCATACGTCGAGTAGTCTATTTATAGCTTACACCCGAGTTGTAAGCTGCAGACGTAAAAATTTAGCGTCATTTAAGTTGGCGAGTTAAAACCCGCGAATAATCTCTTTGCCTCACAGCTGTCAAGTTCTTGTCCCTTCAGATTAGCGTTCGTGGGAAATATTAGTTATGCTCGTCGAGCTTGTGAACAATTGGAGGTCGATTGAAAAGAAGAATTGAATTCTATTATTACAATTTTGGTAAAGGGGATATTATTTAATACCTACAGTGTATTGTCACGAATGCCGCCTCTTCAAGGCACAAGTAATAGCATGCCTGTAATTCCAGGATAGCATTAAGGAATCAGTGGGTTTACATTTGTTTCCTTTTCAATTCTGCCTTGTATGTTTTATTTTGTTGTTGTTATTTTGAAATTTTGAAGTGTTCTTTGTTTATTTTCTTTTGAGCGCCTTATTACCCCAGTAAAGTAAATCGAATAAAGAATGGGTAGAAACAGTACTTAGGAAGTATTTGAGCAATAATTAATTTGCAAGCAAGTTTACCCTTTTATTGTATATTCTAAATTGCACTCTGCTCCTAAAGTAAATCTTCAGTTTGTTATTGATTAGTGTGGCATCAGAGTTTTACAAATAAAGTAGAGTAAAGGTTGTAGCAAAGTAAAAGATAGAATAAAGTCAAACGTTTTCTTCGCTCATTTTTGCTTTTGTCAATATTCGCACCCGTTTATAGGTGTGAATATTATCTTGCCAGGGGAGCTGTAAAGAGTAGCGCCAAAATAAGCTAGGAAACTCTTCTCCTTCCCTGCTTTGGGTTGGTTTGAACCTTTGAAGGTCGGGGAAATAAGGGCTCAGAGAAAATATAATTGTTGGGGACCAGTAATCTGCTTTGCACCGTTTTCTTTGGTACAGAAAGATGAAAATACCATTTTCTATGAGATAGCAGCGTGCCCTGGGTCAGGACATCGCCCCCCCCCCCACCCCAGTCCAGAAGCAATAAAAGGTCAGGGCGAAGGCAGCCCTGCCCCACACGCGCTAGCTAGTTTAAGCCAAGCAGTCACGCCTCTCGGGCCGTTGCCCCTGCCCTCCTCTTCCGCTCGCCGCCACGTGGATCCCATCGCCGCCCTGTGTGCCCTGTGTTCCATTCCACGTGGCCTTAGAAGACTGCAAGGGGGATTGCAAGTCTTCCAAACGCGAGCTGACATTAAACGGCGGCCTTTTCATCATCCCAAGGGCGCCCTTTTTCCGCCCCAATCTACGACTTGAAGAAATACCTTGGAGAGGGAGGCTACCATTTGTCCACGCTTCCACACGTGTTTCTCGGCAGAAGACGTCGTCATCCCTGCGCCCCTACAAATGTGGTAATGTACCCAAAACGAGTTGCTAGTCACGATTACTTAGCCCTTTTGCATTTATTAATCTCTGGGCCTATAACTTTGTTTCCCTGATATTCCTTGGTTCAAGCCAGGCCCACGTGTTCACAGCTTCTTTCCTCTGAGTCACAAGTAACGCCTCGGGGAGTCCTTGGCGCCTTCAGTGCACCCCCGAGTAATTCAATCCCCAAATTCCAGCATTAGATGTGTAACGTGGGTCCAAATATCGTTTCAGAAAGACGCCTGTAGCAGAATTATCCTTGGTCCGTGTTCCTGGCATTCCCAAGCTCCCCCCCCCCCCTTCGGGAGGACTTCTACGGCAGTAATTTACCGTATTTTCAGTTAATTTTCCTTTTGACCTTGTGTGCTATCAAATATAACTATTTTTATATCCACGTGTTTCACGCACTTCCCCTAGTGAAGAGCCCTCCGCTCCGTGTACTTCTTTTTTTGTTTGTGTTTTATATGTCCTGGGTATCTTACAAGGCCATTTTCGAGTAAAAGTAATAACTGTGGAGTCATAAGATCCACCTGCACCAGGAAACATATAAAAATATATATATATATATATATATATATATATATATATATATATATATATATATATATATATATATATATATATATATATATATATATATATATATATGTCTGTGTGTGTATGTATGTATGTATGTATGTATGTATGTATGTGAAAGAGCTATGTTAAGATGTCCAAACTAAATTGTTTCATATATTTTCTCTCTCTCTCTCTCTCTCTCTCTCTCTCTTTCCTAGTTAATATATATTTATTTTCACACTTTCCAGCTTGCATTATTAAAAATATGGCTGAATAATGATTTATCTATATTACCCTGCATTTTTACATTATACTGATTTACCTTAAGACAATAATTTAGCTATGTTGGACTTTCACATGACTAGTGAGAGTAATTTTTATCTCATATTGCACAATGACATCATATTATCTTACTAATAAACGTAATTACAACGGCAATGAAACGTAGCTTTGTCGGTCATCTTTATTTTATTGATTGACGTTTTAGGTTTAATCTGTATGACTGCTTTTTCTGTGTAGATTATACATATATATATATATATATATATATATATATATATATATATATATATATATATATATATAGATAGATAGATAGATAGATAGATAGATAGATAGATAGATAGATAGACAGATAGATATAGATATATATATATTTATAAATATTTTGCTGTTCGACCTCTCTGCATTATTTTAGTAGGAATCTAATCCTAACCAAGACAAGAAAAGCTTCTCTGTGGAAAGTAGCGAAGGAGAGGGCAGGAGGTAGTTGTGTGCAAATTTAACCGTTCCTAACGGCCTATAGGTTAGTATTAGAGACCTATCCAACAGGGAGGTTTTTCACCAGACCCCCTTTAGTGAGGGTGCTCTTATGCATTATTTTTCTCTGTACTGGGTATCGGCGATGTTTTTGTCATTTTTCAGATTGCTGGAGGCTATGGAAGGATCGCTGTTTACAAAAACACAGCGACCCGGTCCGACTCAGCAAAGCTGGAGAGAGAACACAGCAGTCATACAGAGCACAAGCACTCGTTCGTACTCCTGCTTACTTTGTCTTTTGTCTTTTTCTCTTTTACTAAGTGAAACTGACGTTACGCGTTGTTCCAGTCCCCAGGCGTCCGTTACAGTGCATAAGCAGCCTACGTGAAAGGTAATTCTGGAAATGACAAGTATTTGCCAAATAAAGTTAAGTATACCTTAGTTTAATCAGACCACTGAGCTGATTAACAGCTCTCCTAGGGTTGGCCTGAAGGATTAGATTTATTTTATGTGGCTAAGAACCAATTGGTTACCTGGCAACGGGACCTACAGCTTATTGTGGAATCTGAACCACATTATAGCGAGAAATGAATTTCTATCACCAGAAATAAATTCCTCTGATTCTTCATTGGCCAGTTGGAGAATCGAACACAGGGCCAGCAGAGTGCTAGCTGAGAATAGTATCCACCCGTCCAATGAGGAACTAAGTATTCGCTGACCTGCTGGTATTTCTCCCACTGTACTTCCATTTTTTCGTTTTCCCCTTCCTTAGCCACTGACTAAAGATCCTGGTGGAATCATATTTCCTGTATTATGAAGTCAAGTATACAAAGTATAACTAGAGTTGCCTAGTAAGATTGAATAAGATATTCCCCTTGCAGTAAGTAGGAATTAGGGGAGGTAAATTATAAGTAATCCTCAGGCAAGCCTTGAGACCTGATCATACCATTGTTTGGAAGAGGAACAGCCTCTAGTATCCTAGAGAATTGTTTATGAGAGATCTATGAGAACGATCCTCCGTTGCATTATAACCGAAGTAGGTGAAATATTACTGTGTCCGAAGTGGACTAATTGGCTCATGTAAATTCCCTCGCTGTAACAATGCATTTTTTCTTTTTTTGGGACTAGATGGGTAATAAATGGGTTTTATTTAATTCATTTGTTCCAGAAATAATCAAATTATTCAATAACATGGTTCAGACTAGCGACCTAATATAATTCAGTTAAGTGTCTGTATTTTGGGGTAACTTTTAACTTTAATTGACAGGATTATGTGGGTCTTAGGTACAGCAGGGCTATATAAATTACGGTAACTAATAATTAACTCATCAGCTGAAGGACCCATGTAAGAATATATATATATATATATATATATATATATATATATATATATATATATATATATATATATATATATATATATATATATATATATATATATATATATATATATATATATATATATATATATATATATATATATATATATATGTATACATTGCTACATATTTTCCTTTGATACTTACTTGATTCTGGGCGGCAACAGATAATCACAGGGAGTTCTTTACATTATCAAGAAGTCTACTGTATTTTATTCAAACATCTGACTAAATAGACTGATTAAGGCAACTCTGTGGATGAATAAATCAAGGGAAATATTGTGGCTTAGGGCCTTCTTCATGTGAGGGAAGATTATGTAAAACTCAAGGGTTCTATTAATTAATTATATTTACATAATACACACAGATCAGAAGAACGACGAATTATTTGGCAGGTAATAAGGGCCTGCTAAATGAATGAATCCTACACAGGAGAAATATTCTACACTGATGATGTCTTCATAACAGGAACATTGCAGAGGGGTAGATTAAGGAGTGGCATATGACCACTGCACATGGGATAGAGCCGAGAGTGGTTCCACAGCCAGGGCCGATCTGCAAGTTATATAAGACAGTTACTTGAAAGAATATTAAGACGCTCAGCGGGAACCAAGGGAATGCACAGATGGTGCAAAATATCTCAGTTCAACACTAAATTCATAAATACGTTAACACAATTGATGCTCCAGCACAAACAACTGAAGGTGATGGCACAATGGAAATAGGAAATAAATCAGACAGAGAAATAACAGGATCGTGACTGACTAAAAAACCTTATTCTGACACATTACCTTCATCAAGATGATGGTGTCCTCATTCAACAGGGCACCGACACTGGAGAAGGGAATTAGGGATGCCACTACAAAGAGTACTTGGTCTGAACCTCGAGGTCGAACACGTGGGGAGAGTCAAGGGACAGGCAGGATAAGGACATCTGTCCTTGATGGAGTCAAACTCCACCTCGTTTTCTATAGCAAACACGTGGGCATTCAGCCAGGCCTTGTGGAGAGATCACCATTCCCAAGCGGCATGGCGCCAACTTTCTCTTTTCTTGCCCCTCCTTTGCCTGTTGTCCGGAACTGGCGGGGAAGGCATCTTTGTAGGACATGCCTAGAATTAAG
>JANJGK010003523.1:0-5000 GCA_039081455.1 Macrobrachium rosenbergii
CTCAGTTAGGAGGGGCCATCATCCTTAGATTTGGTTAGTGGATATTGGCAAGTACCTCTAGATCAGTGTTTCTCAACCGGTGCGCCGTGGAAGGTAGCCAGGTGCGCCCCAAGATAACAGAAGATTTAATTTATGTAATATGTTTATATCTTAAAACCTTAATTTTCATATATTTTAGAGACATCAAGTATGTGGTTTCTGTGTCTGAATCAAGTCTTCGCCACTTGACATTTTGAACTGAAAATTAAATTCCTTAATGGCTTTATCATCAAGAAGCAATGGATAATCACTTTCCCTTTTCCTTTGTTTGGGGATTTTAATCGGTCATTACTCACCTCTCTCTCTCTCTCTCTCTCTCTCTCTCTCTCTCTCTCTCTCTCTCTCTCTCTCTCTCTCTCTCTCTCATTGTCTATAATTCCATATCTGGTAACCTTCTTTTGAAATATTAGCCAAAAATGACAACCGGTAAGGGCAAATGACTTCACCGTATGGTAAATGAAAAGGATAAAGTTGGTATCAAAATTCCCCTGAGGTCAGTTGGTAATAGATGATAGACTTAAGTAGGACTAAACCAAAATACAGTAGTCCAGGTTGGTGACACATAATCCAGGTTAATAACTTCACCATGTGGTGAATGACAGTTCAAAGGGGTTTCATAATTCGTGACAATGACCTCTTTGTCCAATAAATGCGAAGTCTTCTGCGATTCTGGTCAGTCTGAGTAGGCACCCATGTGCTGCTACATTACTATTCAAAGTTTTCGTTCAAGACACTCACTGAATTATAATTGTTTTTTTACATATTTAAAAAAATAAATTACCCATACAATGAATAGATTTTTAGACAAGAAACGCGCCAGTGAAGAACTTGCTTCTAATAATGAAACTATTTCGAGTGACATGACGCGTCCAGCCAAGAAAAATAAGAGCAGACGCATTCGCAAACACGACAGAAGTTGTTCAAGTTATGGCTTCCTTCGCGTGGGCTGGAGATGAAAATCAGCCTCAGCCATTGCGTTTGGTTTGCGGATGCAAAATGTCAAATGAGTCGATGCTTCTTAATAAATGAAGCAAGCATTTTCAAACATCAAACTGCAATCTTCAAGGAAAAGATGTACCTAAGTTATTTCAAAAGATGACTTTTTCAACGCTTTCAAAAGGAGAGCAACGGTGTCTGAGAAAGCTCACATCGCTTCTTAGGAAATATCAGAAATGACAGCCGTACAAATGAAGTCACAAACTCTCGCTGAATCCTATTATTTTGCCCGCTTGTAAGAAGATGGTGAAGACTATTTCAGGAGACAATGAAGAGAAACAGATAAGTAAAATTCCATCATCAAATGATAGTGTTTAGAGGCGCATTTTCTAACAATATTGAAGAAAATGTTTGCTGTAATAAACTTCAGGATTCATACTGTGCACTCCAAGTAGATGAACCAACCGACATAGCCAACAAAGCGCAATTGTTTGCCTTTATTCGCTTTATTGCTGGGGAAACTATAGTAAGTCAGTATGTTTGGTGCAAAGAACTGCTTACCACTACTGCAGGTGAAGATATGCTTCATAATTGAAATCATTCTTTTGAGAAATGGAACTTATCCTGGAAGCCGTGTGCAGGGTTTTGTACTGATGGAGCTCCATCAATGATTGGTTCTATTGAAGGGAAGGTCTTGCATCGTTTGAAAGCAACACCATATCAACACTATAACAACTCAATGTTTCTTGCATAGAGGCGCCCTGATGGCAAAAACATTTGGTACTAAATTGAAAGAAGCTTTTGATCAAGACCAAGTTGTTGAAATGGTAAAAGCTCGTATATTTGAGCTACTTTGTGTAAACGTTGATTCACAAAACACACGCTTACTTTTGCACACACAAGTTCGATGGCTACCAAGAGGTAAAGTACTCTGAACTTCGTCAAGAACTATTGGCATTTTTTGAGAAAGAAAATAAAAGTAAATTTTGTTAACTTCTGAAATGTGAGTCTTGGACTTCAAAAATGAGATGTCTGATCGAAATGTTTCAACACCTGAATAGTCAGAACGTGTCCATGCAAAATGGAAATGAAAACCTTCTCTCATCTACCGACAAAATTCAAGCATTCCAGAAATAGCCAGCAGTTTGGAAAAGAAAAGCTAGTTTAGGCTGTTTGGAAATGTTTCCTTTGGTTCAAGAAGGTCATTCAGACAATTTAATTCCTTTAATAGCAATTGTGGAAGGTAATCTGAACCGAGCAATACGATTGGATTTGCAACCCTTTCTTTGACATTTCAACTGATAACGCTGGCTTTTCGTTAGCAGAAGAGGAGGAGTTGGCTACCATATCTATTGATCGTGGCTTCAAGATCAAGCAGGAGGCGGTGCCCATCGGTCAGTTCTGGTTTTCAATCAAAGAAGAATCTCCTTCAATAGCTAGGAAAGCTTTGACTGTTTTACTGCAGTTGTCCACAACGTCTCTCTGTGAACAAGGATGTTCTCTACCAACATTAAACGTAAAAACAGATCAAATACTAAATGCACTGATGAAGAGATGAGAGTATGTTTATCACATTAAGGCCAAAAATTCAGAAAACTGATAAATCTCATCAAGCACGTTTCAAATTCAGATTACTTAAATGAAAAATATCTTAAAAATAAATGGTTGTTTCAGTTACGTCTTTATTATTTTCTTATTTTCAATTTTCATGACTAATTTTTCCATATTAAAATCAAAGATGCGCCCCAAAAGTTTTGGTTTTTCGTAGGTGCACCCTCAGGTAAAAAGGTTTGAGAACCACTGCCCTAAAGTCAAAACCTATGTCCTGTATAGATTATCCTCCTTTCAGAGTCTGGTGAGGGGTGGAATGCCCACTCCAATTGTCTTAGAAGGGTTCGCAGGTAAAAGTTTATTTTTCCTTTATTCAGATATTTATCATATAGTGTGTATTGGCATTAAAAGTTCAGAGTTATGAAACAGTTCTTTTTAATCTTCAGTTAGTCTGACTTATTTATTAACAATCTACAAAAGACATAAAACTAAAGGGAAATCACGGATATGATAAACAAATTTCACTCATTAATAATTTCTTTATTTTTAGAAACATTTAATTTCCCTATATTCTCTACATAATGATAATGATACACTTTAAGTTCGTCATCATACGCATCTACAATGGCTTACAAAGAGAACAATACAGAACAGCGTAAAAAGACAAAACAAACATATATATATATATATATATATATATATATATATATATATATATATATATATATATATATATATATATATATATATATATATATATATTTATATATATATTTATAGATAGATGCACGCACATGCAATAATACAAATGTATATTTGTGTGTATATATATAGTAAATTTAAAGTGTTTATAGTATATATATATATATATATATATATATATATATATATATATAGAGAGAGAGAGAGAGAGAGAGAGAGAGAGAGAGAGAGAGTTGCTTTAAGAGGACTCCTCATGAGAAGACTCTTCATCAGAAGAGTCAAGACTTGTAATGAATGAGTCAATATATTCATCTATCAAAGTTCTTTCTTTTGCTGCACCTTCCACCTGCAATTGCTCGGCATGTCTTGCGGCCTTCTCCCAATTTTCAGGTGTCACAGTATCCAGAGCTTCTTTGGTAAGTTCCGATAGATTTGCACCATCTTAAAATTGTTTCGTTTCGCTATGAAACTTTTCGCTTGGCCCCAAATTAGTTCTGTCGGGTTGTATTGGCAGTGGTAGGGAGAGAGGAAGCCGAATAATTTCATGCCCATTTTCTGCTGCAATTTTATCTACAAGATAAATGTCTTTTATTTTACCGGAGTCCTACTCCTTCCTTTACCATCTCTAAAAGTTGACTTTTCAACATTTTCTCTGTTGGTTTGGCACCTTTAGAAATGAGCCATTCTGTAATTACTGCCTTTTTGCTTGATATCGTTGGTAGTCTATCTACTTTCCTGGAGTGATAAGGAGCATTATCCATCACAATAACTGAAGTTGGTCGTGTGTTTGGGAGCGACTGGCAACGGAACCATTCTTCAAACACTTCGTGAGTCATTTGACGGTGATGATCACCATCATTTTTTGCAGTGAATTTAAGCTCAGCGTTTGGAATGAAGCCTTCTGCAGAGCCTGCATGCAGAATTACAAGTTGGCCACCTTTTCCCGACGGCACTTTAATTCCAGTAGCATTCTCGGATTTATTATCTTTCCATCATTTTCCTGCAGTGTAATTTTGATTTACCCAAGTCTCATCCAAATAAATTACATTTCGTCCGTTCTCTCTGACCTTTTGCATTTTCTCTGGGAATCTTGTTAGCAAGCACTGCACGTCACATCATTCCATCAAAAATTTCCTACCATCGAGTTCTGCGCACCGGAGACCAATTTCTTTCACAATTTTTCTTCAAGATTCTCTGCCACCTTTGAATCCTGTTCTTTCCCTCATTTCAAACAACACTTTGTTAATGGTTGGAATTTGTTCCCTCTCATAAAATCTGAGAATGATCCGACGAAGCAAACATTTGTCAAAGTCATCCCAACCATCTTTTCCTGTTCTTGATCTCGAGAACTGGGTCACCAAATAATTCTTGCGACTCTCGTGCTCCTTTGCATATTGGTTCAGCTGTAGCTTTACTGACTTTTGTTGCCTCAGCTGCACGAAGAGTTGCATTTACAACATTAGTAATGGGTCCTCTGTTCTGTTTCTCCATTGTGAAGTATCTGAACACATTATGAATAATTTTCCTTACTTGTCCTTGAGTGACTCTCGGTGAGGAACTCCGACCATCCCTGACGACTGCAAAAGACTGTATTGTCCTATAATGAGTGACAACTGCAGATCATAATATAGCCGCGCCTGGCCCGAGACACGAGGTCACAGCAGTGCATACCAAACCCACATTTCTTCACTTTAAAAGGTTAACATTAATGACTGGTTTAACACAATATTCATCGGGATCTGTGTACAACAATCAAGATTCAATACTTTTGA
>JANJGK010003523.1:10000-57500 GCA_039081455.1 Macrobrachium rosenbergii
ATAGGAGGAGGAGGAGGTGAAAACAGAAATAGCTTAAAATGTAGCGAAGACTTTCAATACTCTTATTATTCCCCATTATTATTATATATTGAAAGTCTTCCTTTTCCTGGCCTCTGCTTCTTCTTCTCCTCCTCCTCCTGCTACTCTTGCATCTTCTGCTTTTCATTCTATTCATAAAGGAGGAGGAAGAGGAGGAGGAGGACAGAAGAGGAAGAAGGGAAAGGAACAGGAACAGTTTCTTGAGTGACGCTTGACTTTGGATGATACTGATACTCACCTTTATAAAAGTCAATCCTTAAATCAGTGGTTCCTGCTCCTTCTTCCCTGCTTGTAGGAACCAAAGTCCTGTTTAGGACTTGGACAATGCGGTCCTCTGGAGCCTCTCCTATGAAGTATGATAATGTCAGTTCCTTTGCTGAAGAAGAAGCCCAGAGAGAAACGGGACGACGAAGGCTCACTAAGTCTTCGTAGCTTCCATCATCAATAATGATCAAATCTGTGGGATGAAACAAATGAGAGGAATTTTTGAGATATTATTATTATTATTATTATTATTATATTAATAATATCTACAACAACAGAAAATAATAATAATAATTATAATAATGACTGACTATATAGAAGAAAGCCAGCATAACTAAACTGTTGCTGTTTTGATTGTTATATAACAATTACATATATATATATATATATATATATATATATATATATATATATATATATATATATATATATATATATATATATATATATATAGAGAGAGAGAGAGAGAGAGAGAGAGAGAGAGAGAGAGAGAGAGAGAGAGAGAAACAAACATGCCGATGTATTTACAAACTCTTTAAAATCTCTATTAGAAAACAAAGAAGCAATTCAGTGACATTGATACTTTCCTTTCTTCTTCTTCTTCTCCTTCTTATTCCTCTTCTTCTCCTTTTTATTCTTCTTCTTCTTCTTCAGAGTTGCTCTACATAAATACCTCATGAAGAGGTCATTACCAAAGAAGAAGAAGAAGAAGAAGAAGAAGAGAATAACTAAAAAGCTAAAGTGGTTTGAGTGATGGCTGAAGGCTTTAGTGTACTTTGTAATTAAGGGAGTAAAGGTTGAAGAAGAAGAAGAAGAAGAAGAAGAAGAAGAAATTCCTACTTACGTAAATAATCCACTGGAGGCAAAGCCTCTCCTCCTGAAAGCTGTGCCAGGTCCCTTAGCTTTATCTGGATATCAATCTTCGTTTGAGCATTCACCTGAGAAGCAGCTTT
This sequence comes from Macrobrachium rosenbergii, assembly GCA_039081455.1. Taxonomy (NCBI): domain Eukaryota; kingdom Metazoa; phylum Arthropoda; class Malacostraca; order Decapoda; family Palaemonidae; genus Macrobrachium; species Macrobrachium rosenbergii. Next base: position 11,257 of record JANJGK010003523.1, read on the forward strand.
TGATGCTTCACTCAATGGCGACATATCTTTTGCTACTTCTAAAAACAGAAAACTCAATTCAATCACTTCGGGCCTCAGTTTAGGCAGTAAGGACGGAAGGACATAGAGACTCTTGGGTTGTTTGAATCTTACTTTGTTCTTCAGAGAAGTTCTTCTCTCCATCTGTGAGACAAGTGATTCCAGAACCTTGTCATCTAGTCTTGTTTCTATGAATGGCTCCAGAAGAGCGTCCTGGACAACAATATCATTATTAGGAATAGAGAGGTTGTATGATACATAGAGTTCATGAATCTCCTCTATTGTATCATACAACACATCTCTCTCAGTTCCGTAAAGGATTCCTGGTATGAAGGAAATTAACGGTTTGAATTTCCAAAATAACTGCTCTAGATCTCCTCCATCCCATAATCCTCTTGACTTCAGAACATCGCCGACAATCTTTCCTCCTCCTTGCGGCCTCCTTCCACCTGATGTAATGATGTCATCGCAGATGCTGCCTGCAGCTGCAAACTCCTGCTCACTTCTGTGTCTGTGGCAGTAGACATTTACAATCTCCAGTTGCTTCTTTGTTTTCTTTATGGAGAAATAGGAGGACATGATGGCATCAAAGTTCCGAAGCACCTCTTGAGAATTAATCTCCCTTTCGAAGCTTCTAACATCTGCCTCAGACCATTCATATTTATTCTCCATGTAATGCTTCAGAGACCATTTTCTGTAAGGTGCATCAAATTCCTCCTCCAGTGATTCTTCAGAGATTCCTGTCTTGTCGGAGATTCTCTTGATCTTGTGCTTTCTTAGCTGTAAGTAGACTGATGTCCTGGTGCTCATTTCATCCCTTAACTCTGGACACTCAATGTAAAGGAGGATGAACAGGTTAAAATACAGTGGGGTTTGCAGGATGGCTCCAGTGCCAGTGTCCATTTCTGCTATTTTCTGAAGCAGCTCTTTCTTCATCTGCTCCTGTTGGGTGACGTCATCACCTTTAACCAGGTGGCAGATGAGCTTTTCTGCGAGCAATTTCATGTCCTCTTCCTGAAGGCCTGAAACTTTGAGGTTGATTCTGGAACGTTTTGCTTTGTTCACAATACCTGTCAGTCCCACGGTATTCCCTGGGCGTGTTGTGACAACAAACTTCATCTTATTTGAAGCAAGTGATAGCATTTCAAAGAAAAGCTTTTTAGATTTCTCATTGTACTCATCATAGCCATCACACAAGACCAAACACTCTGAACTTAGGACTACCGATTTGACAAGATCAAAAGGCAATCGAGCAACAGTGTCTGGAATCAAGCTCTTTAGGTAGTCATCAAAGTTGTCGTGGTCATGATTTCTGAACTGCATATTAAGTAATAATGGGAAGGATGAGAGTTCTGGCATATCCGTTGTCTTCTTGCACCATCCCTCTGCATAGGAACAAAGAATTGTGGTCTTTCCAGAACCTGCATCACCAGATATAATCACAACTTCAGAGTCTTTTCCCATTTTGTCTTTATTGAGGATTTCTTGTTGACTTACAGTGATATTTTTATTGCCATGGGGACCTCTATTTAACTCCTGATCATCCACCACTTGTAAAGAGACCATGATGTTACCTGGATCTGTTAGAGAATGATCAGGGAGCCAGTCGTAGGGCAAGATCTGACAGAGGCGTTCATTAAGAGACAGGAGCTCTGCTTCAGAGGATTTGTGTATCATGTCAGAACACTCACTCCTAAACTCTTCTATTTCTTCTTTAAGCCTTTGTACATCCCGAGGGTCTGAGGGATCATATTTCTCACGGATCTTTTTTAGGAGCTCTGGAACAGCTTCTTGGATCTCTGCTTTAAGATCGTCAATGTCAGCACTGTGTTTTGGAAAGAGAGACTTGGTTTTCTCAAGGGTTTCCTCGAGCGTTACTTGGAAGTCTCTGAGTTTTCTTTCCAATTCAGTGTCAGACATATTAGGGGCTTCATGGCTAACAATGTTCCTTTCATCTTTGATTTTTTTCACTAATCCTCTGGTTTCGTCACCAGGGTGATTCACCCCCTTTTCCCAAAGAGTCTGGCAGATTTTGTTCATCAGTGTGATGTCCAGATCTTCCGGAGGCTTTTCTGTGAGATTTTGGATTTCCTGGGGGTTGAAAGGACCTTTTTTTCGTTTTAGTGGAACTTGGTTCTCTTCGAGAATCTCTCGGATTCTCTTCTTTGGTCCTTGGAGGAAGCTTAGGTTGTATATTTTATAAATCACTTCCTTCCCCCAGTGCCTCACAAAATGGTAGCGCCTCAGAGATTTAAGAGTATATGGAGAAGAAATTGATCCTGAGGAGGAAGCCATGTTTCCTCAATAACACTGGGAGGCCAATGGACAGAGAGAGAGAGAGAGAGAGAGTCTATGCTTGTGCGTCCTTCCTTGTTTCCTCTTGCAGAAGACTCCAAGAAGAGACAACCTGAGAAGGAGAAAAGAATAAGAGCAGTTAAGAGCAGGAAGTAGAATGAGAGAAACATCAGTAATAATGATAACAAGAAAAGCAGTGTTAATATCAGCTTTAACTTGACTACTCATGATGAAATCAATAAGAGGAGGAGGAACCAGAGAGAATCTGAGGAACTGGAGGAAGGGAACAGATTGATGGATGGAGGAGACTGGAGAAAGGGAAGGAAGCAACAGTTTGCCTAGGTTAGGTTAGGTTAAGGGCCTGGCCCCAAATGCCCTGACTGCCCAAAATCCGTTATTAGTGTCATTTCCTAATTTTGGGCCACATACTCGCCCGAAACACCTTTCGGCCTCTAGAATGGCCACCTAGGGCCACCCAAATCCAGTTGGCCATTCCCTGGCCAGCTACCAACCATAGAGGGTATATATATATATATATATATATATATATATATATATATATATATATATATATATATATATATATATATATATATATATATATATATATATATATATATATATATATTATATATATATATATATATATACCTGGAGTGGCATTCTCTACACTAGTACTACTACGTAGTAGTAGTACTGGTATAGAGGGGCAGCACTGCAGAGCCTTGTGGTGGCCATCTTGATTGTGAATGTTTATGAGTAAGTGTTTAGTGTTAGTTTAGTTCGAGGTTTAGTGAATGTGTTGCGAATGTTATTGAATGTTTATTGCGTAAGTATTCAGTGAATGTTTAGTGAGTGTTTAGGGTTTAGTGAATGTTTAATGCATAAGTATTCAGCGAATGTTTAGTGAGAGTTTAGGGTTTAGTGAATGTTTTGTGAATGTTAGTGTTTAATGAATGTTTAGTAGCTATTCAGTGAGTGTTTAGTGAATGTTAGTGTTTAATCAGTGTTTAGTGCATAAGTATTCATTGAATGTTTAGAGAGTGTTTAGTGAATATCTTGGGAATTTCAGTGTTTAGTGAATGTTTGGTATGTGAGTGTTTAATGAGTGTTTAAGGTTTAATTAGTGTTTAGTGTATAGTGAGTACTTAGTGAATGTTTAGTGTACTGTATAGTGAGTACTTAGTGTACTTTAGTGTATAATGAGTGATTAGTGAATGTTTAGTTTGTGTTTAGTGTATAATGACTACTTAGTGAATGTTTAGTGTATGGTGAGTGCATAGTGAATGTTTAGTGTACAGTGAGTGGTTAGTGAATGTTTAGTTTGTGTTTAGTGTATAGTGAGTACTTAGTGAATGTTTAGAATATAGTTAGTGCTTAGAGAATGTTTAGTGTATAGTGAGTGCTTAGTGAATGTTAAGTGTATAGTGAGTGATTAGTAAATGTTTAGTTTGTGTTTAGTGCATAGTGACTGATTAGTGAATGTTTAGTTTGTGTTTAGTGTATAATGACTACTTAGTGAATGTTTAGTGTATGGTGACTGCATAGCGAATGTTTAGTGTATAGTGAGTGCTTAGTGAATGTTTAGTTTGTGTTTAGTGTATAGTGAGTACTTAATGAATGTTTAGAGTATAGTGAGTGCTTAGAAAATGTTTAGTGTATAGTGAGTGCTTAGTGAATGTTAAGTGCATAGTGAGTGATTAGTGAATGTTTAATTTGTGTTTAGTGTATAGTGAGTACTTAGTAAATGTTTAGTGTATAGTGAGTGTTAAGTGAATGTTAAGTGTATTGTGAGTACTTAGTGAATGTTTAGTGTATAGTGAGTACTTAGTGTATGTTTAGTGTATAGTGAGTGCTTAGTGAATGTTTAGTTTGTGTTTAGTGTATAGTGAGTACTTAGCGAATGTTTAGTGCACAGTGAGTGCTTAGTGAATGTTTAGTGTATAGTGAGTGCTTAGTGAATGTTTAGTTTGTGTTTAATGTATAATGAGTACTTAGTGAATGTTTAGTGTGCAGTGAGTGCTTAGTGAATGTTTAGTTTGTATTTAGTGTATAGTGAGTACTTAGTGAATGTTTAGTGCCCAGTGAGTGCTTAGTGAATGTTTAGTGTATAGTGAGGGCTTAGTGAATGTTTAATTTGTGTTTAGTGTATAATGAGTACTTAGTGAATGCTTAGTGTGCAGTGAGTGCTTAGTGAATGTTTAGTTTGTGTTTAGTGTATAGTGAGTACTTAGTGAATGTTTAGTGCACAGTGATTGCTTAGTGAATGTTTAGTGTATAGTGAGTGCTTAGTGAATATTTAGTTTGTGTTTAGTGTATAGTGAGTACTTTGTGAATGTTTAGTGTATAGTGAGTACTTCGTGAATGTTTTTAGTGTATATTGAGTACTTAGTGAATGTTTAGTTTGTGTTTAGTTTATAGGGAGTACTTTGTGAATGTTTCAAGTATAGTGAGTGCTTAGCAAATGTTTAGTGTATAGTGAGTGCATAGTGAATGTAAAGTTTTTGTTTAGTGCATATTAAGTGCTTAGTGAATGTTTAGCTTGTGTTTAGTGTATGGTGAGTGCTTAGTGAATGTTTAGCATATAGTGAGTGCTTAGTGAATGTTTAGTTTGTGTTTAGTGTATAGTGAGTACTTAGTGAATGTTTAGTGTATAGTGAGTGCTTAGTGAATCTTTAGTTTGTGTTTAGTGTATAGTGAGTACTTAGTGAATGTTTAGAATATAGTTAGTGCTTAGAGAATGTTTAGTGTATAGTGAGTGCTTAGTGAATGTTAAGGGTATAGTGAGTGATTAGTAAATGTTTAGTTTGTGTTTAGTGCATAGTGACTGATTAGTGAATGTTTAGTTTGTGTTTAGTGTATAATGACTACTTAGTGAATGTTTAGTGTATGATGACTGCATAGCGAATGTTTAGTGTATAGTGAGTGCTTAGTGAATGTTTAGTTTGTGTTTAGTGTATAGTGAGTACTTAATGAATGTTTAGAGTATAGTGAGTGCTTAGAAAATGTTTAGTGTATAGTGAGTGCTTAGTGAATGTTAAGTGCATAGTGAGTGATTAGTGAATGTTTAATTTGTGTTTAGTGTATAGTGAGTACTTAGTAAATGTTTAGTGTATAGTGAGTGTTAAGTGAATGTTAAGTGTATTGTGAGTACTTAGTGAATGTTTAGTGTATAGTGAGTACTTAGTGTATGTTTAGTGTATAGTGAGTGCTTAGTGAATGTTTAGTTTGTGTTTAGTGTATAGTGAGTACTTAGCGAATTTTTAGTGCACAGTGAGTGCTTAGTGAATGTTTAGTGTATAGTGAGTGCTTAGTGAATGTTTAGTTTGTGTTTAATGTATAATGAGTACTTAGTGAATGTTTAGTGTGCAGTGAGTGCTTAGTGAATGTTTAGTTTGTATTTAGTGTATAGTGAGTACTTAGTGAATGTTTAGTGCCCAGTGAGTGCTTAGTGAATGTTTAGTGTATAGTGAGGGCTTAGTGAATGTTTAGTTTGTGTTTAGTGTATAATGAGTACTTAGTGAATGCTTAGTGTGCAGTGAGTGCTTAGTGAATGTTTAGTTTGTGTTTAGTGTATAGTGAGTACTTAGTGAATGTTTAGTGCACAGTGATTGCTTAGTGAATGTTTAGTGTATAGTGAGTGCTTAGTGAATATTTAGTTTGTGTTTAGTGTATAGTGAGTACTTTGTGAATGTTTAGTGTATAGTGAGTACTTCGTGAATGTTTTTAGTGTATATTGAGTACTTAGTGAATGTTTAGTTTGTGTTTAGTTTATAGGGAGTACTTTGTGAATGTTTCAAGTATAGTGAGTGCTTAGCAAATGTTTAGTGTATAGTGAGTGCATAGTGAATGTAAAGTTTTTGTTTAGTGCATATTAAGTGCTTAGTGAATGTTTAGCTTGTGTTTAGTGTATGGTGAGTGCTTAGTGAATGTTTAGCATATAGTGAGTGCTTAGTGAATGTTTAGTTTGTGTTTAGTGTATAGTGAGTACTTAGTGAATGTTTAGTGTATAGTGAGTGCTTAGTGAATCTTTAGTTTGTGTTTATTGTGTAGTGAGTACTTAGTGAATGTTTAGTTGTGAGTGCTTAGTGAATGTTTAGTGTATAGTGAGTGCTTAGTGAATATTTAGATAGTGTTTAGTGTATTGTGAGTACTTAGTGAATGTTTAGAGTATAGTGAGTGCTTAGAGAATTTTTACTGTAAAGTGAGTGCTTAGTGAATGTCAAGTGTATAGTGAGTGATTAGTGAATGTCTAGATTTTGTTTAGTGTATAGTGAGTTCGTAGTGAATGTTTAGTGTATAATGAGTGCTTTGTGAATGTTTAGCTTGTGTTTAGTGTATAGTGAGTACTCAATTTATGTTTAGTGTATAGTGAGCGCTTAGAGAATGTATAGTGTATAGTGAATGTTTAGTGAATGATTAGTTTGTATTTAGAGTATAGTGAGTACTTAGTGAATGTTTAGTACATAGTGAGTGCTTAGTGAATGTTTAGTGTATAATGAGTGCTTAGTGAATGTTTAGTGTATAGTGGGTACTTATTGAAGTTTAGTGTATACTGAGTGCTTAGTGAATGTTTAGTGCATAGTGAGTGCTTGGTGAATGTTTAGTTTGTGTTTAGTGTATAGTGAGTGCTTAGTGAATGTTTAGTGTATAGTTAGTGCTTAGTGAAGGTTTAGTTTGTTTAATGTATAGTGAATACTTAGTGAATGTTTGGTGTGTAATGAGTGCTTAGTGAATGTTTAGTTTGTATTTAGTGTGTAGTGAGTACTTAGTGAATGTTTAGTGTATAGTGAGTGCATAGTGAATGTATAGTGTATAGTGAGTGCTTAGTGAATGTTTAGTTTGTGTTTAGTGTATAGTGAGTGCTTAGTGAATGTTTAGTTCATAGCGAGTGCTCAGTGAATGTTTAGTTTGTGTTTTGTGTATAATGAGTACTTAGTGAATGTTTAGTGTATATTGAGTGCTTAGGGAATGTTTACTTTATAGTGAGTGCTTAGTGAATGTTTAGTTTGTTTGTAATGTATATTGAGTACTTACTGAATGTTTAGTGTATAGTATGTGCTTGGTGAATGTTTAGCTTGTATTTAGTGTATAGTGAGTACTTAATGAATGTTTAATGTATATTTAGTGCTTAGGGAATGTTTAGTTTATAGTGAGTGCTTAGTGAATATATAGTTTGTGTTTAGTGTATAGTGAGTACTTAGTGAATGTTTGGTGTATAGTGAGTGCTTAGTGAATGTTTAGTTTATAGTGAGTGCTTACTGAATGTTTAGTTTGTATTTAGTGTACAGTGAATACTTAGTGAATGTTTAGTGTATAGTGAGTACTTAGTGAATGTTTAGTTTGTTTTTAGTGCATAATGAGTACTTAGTGAATGTTTAGTGTATATTGAGTGCTTAGGGAAGGTTTAGTTTATAGTGAGTGCTTAGTGAATGTTTAGTTTGTTTTTAGTGTATAGTGTACTTAGTAAATGTTTAGTGTATAGTGAGTGCTTGGTGAATGTTTAGTTTGTTTTTAGTGTATAGTGAGTACTTAGTGAATGTTTTGTGTATAATGAGTACTTAGTAAATGTTTAGTGTATAGTGAGTACTTAGTGAATGTTTACTGTATAGTGAGTGCTAGGTCAATGTTTAGTGAGTGTTTAGTGTATATTGAGTACTTAGTGAATGTTTAGTGTATAGTGGGTGTTTACTGAATGCTTAATGATTGTTTGGTGTTTAATGAATGTTTATGATTAAGTGAATGTTTACTGTTTGGGGGTACTGTGTGCATTTAGTAAGTATTCAGAGTTTTATGAGTGTTTAGTCAGCATTTAGTGTATAGTGAGTGCCTAGTGAGTGTTGAGTATTCAGTGAGTGTTTAGTATTATTGAGTTTGAGTGTATAGTTAGTGTGAGTGCTTAGTGAGTGTGAGCGTATAGTAAGTCTATGTGTTTAGTCAGTACAAGTGTATAGTGAATGTTAGTGTTCAGTGGTTGTACATTACTGTTTAGTTATTGTTTAGTGACTGTATGCAAAGAAAGTCTTGTAATTTAAAGGAACCATTTATGCTAGACACTGCTTAGATACAGGGGCAGCTGCTTAGGCTTTGACCACAATGGTTGGAGTGCTTAGGCCAACCTCTTTTTGCAAGGTAATTTTTCTCTGTGAAATTGAGTCAAGGAATAATAATAATAATAATAATAATAATAATAATAATAATAATAATAATAACAGCAACAAAACAATAATAATAATAATAACAATAATAATAACAATGGTAAAAATAATATTTATAGTAATAATAATAAGAATAACAAAAATAAAAGGATAAAAAAAATAATAGCAATAAAGAATGGTAATAACATGAGCTAGACCGAGACCTTTCAATATGGTCGCCTAAGGCCTGGCACTCAGTCTGGTGGTCATTGCCACTCCCCCATGTTGTTGACGCTCTATCTATCTAGCTATCTATCTATTTATGCTGTAAACCACCCTATTCCTCCCACCAAAAATCCTTGCCCCCCCCCCCCCTAGTCCACCACCCTCCCGGTTTTGGCCCATATTTCCCTTTTCCACCAATCACAGGCCTCCAAAGCCCTTAGCCCCGCCCAGCCGCCATGCCCCTTAGAAATGACTCCAAATCTAGATATGAGGGTAGGTTTCAAACCCTTGCCCCTTCCCCTTCCCCTTCCCCCATCCACCTTTCCCCTTCCCTTTATGACTAATATGGTAACCACTTGACCGATCTAGACAAAATTTTGCACGTGGCATCATTTGACCAAACTTAGATAATAGGGCAGGTTACAGACTCATACCCCCTTCCCCTTCCCCTTCACATTTCCCAATCCAGCTTTCCCCTTCCCCTTGTGACTAATATGGTAACCACTTGACCCAACTTACATTATAGGGTAGGTTTCAGACCCATATCCCTTCCCTTTCCCCTTCCCCCATCCACCTTTCCCCTTCCCCTTGTGACTAATATGGTAACCTCTTGACCGATCTACACAAAATTTTGCATGTGGCATCATTTGACTGAATTTAGATAATAGGGTAGGTTTCAGGCCCATACCCCTTCCCCTACCCCTTCCCCATCCCCCATCCACCTTTCTCCTTCCCTCTGTGACTAATATCATAACCGCTTGACCGATCTTCACAAAATTTGGCATGTGGCATTATTTGACCCAACTTATAGGGTAGGTTTAAGACCTATACCCCTTCCTGTTCCCCTTCCCCTTCCCCTTCCCTTTGTGACTAATATGGTAACTGCTTGACAAATCTAGACAAAAGTTGGCATGTGGCATCATTTCACCCAACTTAGATAATAGGTAGGTTTCAGACCCATACCCCCTTCCCCTTCCCCTTCCCTTCCCCTTCCCTCATCCACCTTTCTCCTTCCCTTTGTGACTAATATGGTAACCGCTTGACCAATCTAGACAAAACTTGGCATGTGGTATCATTTGACACAACTTAGATAATAGGGTAGGTTTCAGAACCATACCCCTCCCCCTTCCCCTTCCCCATCCACCTTTCCCCTTCCTTTTGTGACTCATATGGTAACAGCTTGACCAATCTACACAAAATTTGGCATGTGGCATCATTTGACCCAACTTAGATAATAGGGTAGGGGTCAGACCCATTCCCCCTTCCCCTTCCCCCATCCACTGTTCCACTTCCCTTTGTGACTAATATGGTAATTGCTTGACAAATCTAGACAAAAGTTGGCATGTGGCATCATTTGACCCAACTTAGATAATAGGGAAGGTTTCAGACCCATACCCCCTTCCCCTTCCCCTTCCCCATCCACCTTTCCCCTTTACTTTGTGACTAATATGGTAACCGCTTCACCGATCTAGACAAAACTTGGCTTGGGGCATCATTCAACCCAACTTAGATAACAGGGTAGGTTACAGACCCATACCCCTTTCCCCTTCCCCTTCCCATTCCCCCATCCATCTTTCCCCTTCCCTTGTGACTAATATGGTAACCACTTGACCAAACTTACATTATACGGTAGGTTTCAGACCCATATCCCTTCCCTTTCCCCTTCCCCCATCCACCTTTCCCCTTCCCCTTGTGACTAATATGGTAACCTCTTGACCGATCTACACAAAATTTTGCATGTGGCATCATTTGACTGAATTTAGATAATAGGGTAGGTTTCAGGCCCATACCCCTTCCCCTACCCCTTCCCCATCCCCCATCCACCTTTCTCCTTCCCTCTGTGACTAATATCATAACCGCTTGACCGATCTTCACAAAATTTGGCATGTGGCATTATTTGACCCAACTTATAGGGTAGGTTTAAGACCTATACCCCTTCCTGTTCCCCTTCCCCTTCCCCTTCCCTTTGTGACTAATATGGTAACTGCTTGACAAATCTAGACAAAAGTTGGCATGTGGCATCATTTCACCCAACTTAGATAATAGGTAGGTTTCAGACCCATACCCCCTTCCCCTTCCCCTTCCCTTCCCCTTCCCTCATCCACCTTTCTCCTTCCCTTTGTGACTAATATGGTAACCGCTTGACCAATCTAGACAAAACTTGGCATGTGGTATCATTTGACACAACTTAGATAATAGGGTAGGTTTCAGAACCATACCCCTCCCCCTTCCCCTTCCCCATCCACCTTTCCCCTTCCTTTTGTGACTCATATGGTAACAGCTTGACCAATCTACACAAAATTTGGCATGTGGCATCATTTGACCCAACTTAGATAATAGGGTAGGGGTCAGACCCATTCCCCCTTCCCCTTCCCCCATCCACTGTTCCACTTCCCTTTGTGACTAATATGGTAATTGCTTGACAAATCTAGACAAAAGTTGGCATGTGGCATCATTTGACCCAACTTAGATAATAGGGAAGGTTTCAGACCCATACCCCCTTCCCCTTCCCCTTCCCCATCCACCTTTCCCCTTTACTTTGTGACTAATATGGTAACCGCTTCACCGATCTAGACAAAACTTGGCTTGGGGCATCATTCAACCCAACTTAGATAACAGGGTAGGTTACAGACCCATACCCCTTTCCCCTTCCCCTTCCCATTCCCCCATCCATCTTTCCCCTTCCCTTGTGACTAATATGGTAACCACTTGACCAAACTTACATTATACGGTAGGTTTCAGACCCATATCCCTTCCCTTTCCCCTTCCCCCATCCACCTTTCCCCTTCCCCTAGTGACTAATATGGTAACCTCTTGACCGATCTAGACAAAATTTTGCATGTGGCATCATTTGGCTGAACTTAGATAATAGGGTAGGTATCAGACCATACCCCTTCCCCTACCAATTTAGACAAAATTTGGCATGGGGCATCATTTGACCCAGCTTAGATAATAGGGTAGGGGTCAGACCCATACCCCCTTTCCCTTCCCCATCCACCTTTCCCCTTCCCTTTGTGACTAATATGATAACCGCTTGACCGATCTAGACAAAATTTGGCATGTGGCTTCATTTGACGCTACTTAGATAATAGGGTAGGGTTCAGACCCATTCCCATCCCCCTTCCCCTTCCCCATCTACCTTTCCCCATCCCTTTGTGACTCATATGGTAACCGCTTGACCAACCTATACAAAAGTTGGCATGTAGCTTCATTCGACCCAACTTAGATAATAGGGTAGGTTTCAGACCCATACCCTCATCCCCTTCCCCTTCCCCTTCCCCCTCCCCCATCCACTTTTCCCCTTCCCTTTGTGACTAATATGTTAACCGCTTGAACGATCTAGACAAATTTTGGCATGTGGCTTCATTCGACCCAACTTAGATAATAGGGTAGGTTACAGACCCATACCCCCTTCCCCTTCCTCATTCACCTTTCCCCTTCCCTTTGTAACTAATATGATAACCGCTTCACCAATCTACAAAAAAATTGGCATGTGGCTTCATTTGACCCAACTTAGATAATAGGGCAGCGGTCAGACCCATGCCCTTTCCATTTCCCCTTCCTCTTCCCCATGCACCTTTCCCCTTCCCTTTGTGACTAATATGATAACCGCTTCACCAATCTAGCCAAAATTTGGCATGTGGCTTCATTTGACCCAACTTAGATAATAGGGTAGGGGTCTGACCCATACCCACTTCCCCTTCCCCTTCTCCACCCACCTTTCCCCTTCCCTTTCTGACTAATATGGTAACTGCTTGACCGATCTACACAAAATTTGGCATGTGGCATCATTCGACCCAACTTAGATAATAGGGTGGTGGTGAAATGAAGGATATCTCTCTCTCTCTCTCTCTCTCTTTCTCTCTCTCTCTCTCTCTCAGTTGGGAGCTGCGACATGTTTGGGATCATCTTACAACAGGGAGACTGTATGTTAGTGTGGCAGTGAAAAATTGCATCCTGGCGACGAAATATGGAGAACTGTCCATTGATAAGTGGGTGCAGCGTCCTGTGGGAGTAACTCAGCCACCCCTTTGTTTCCTTTTCAACTGGTCAAATTGGAAAGAATATTGAATTAAAGCTCAGATAGAAATATTGAAACGAAGACACAAACAGAGATAACCCAAGAAAAGTTAAAACTGAAGACCACATGTGCGCAATGCAATGTAAACAAGTGGTGCGCAGATACAAAGAGGCATGCGCATCAAAGCTGGGTAGCCTCAGTGTCTGTCTCTGCTGTCAACAAGAACAGGACAGAGCTAAGCTGAGGAGGGGAGTGGAAGAGATGTCAAAGGAACTAAAGGGGCTGACAAAGGATAAACTCGAAGGCAAGAGAAGAGAAGACAGGATGGAAAGGAAACTGGAGACCTAAGAAGAGAAGTGACAGACCTTAGGAGAGAGAAACAGGAAATGAACAACGACACAGTAGAAAACGGAAAGAGCATAATTATATAGTGGAGATTAGAACAGAATTAGTTAAGACCAGAACCAGAAATGAAACAGAAACAAGCACCAGACGAGGTATAAAGAAAGAAACTTAGAAGCAAGAAAATGATGAATTCAAGAGAGCTGTTGGTAGAAGAGTGATAGCAGCCAGAAAACATAATTGTCCCCCAAAAGGAATAAACACATCAAATAGATTTGCTGTGCTCTCAGAATCAGAAGAGGAAATAACCTTAATTGGAGACTCGTTGGTGAAATATCATGGGTCAAATTTTGTGGCAAAAAAAAAAAAAAAAAAAAAAAGAAGAAGAAGGAGAAAAGTTCACTCTTACCCAGGTGCAGGAGCAAAGAAGATAACCGAGGTAGTGAAGAAAATCAAAGTGAAAAGCAGAAAAAGTGCAATCATAGATAATGCAGGGAGGAGGTAACGACTTCTTTCTAAAAGATGGAAGAAGTGGCCAGACAGAAGGTCTTGTAGCCGACCTGAGGAATGTTGTAGAAAACATCCTTGAGAAAACCGACAACGGCATTCTTGTAGGACTTCTGCCTAGAGCCAATGTAAGCCACTACTCCCCCAGCAAGGCAAGTGGAGTCAACGGCAGACTGGAGCGAATATGCCCAGAAAAGGGTGTTAATTTCTTAAACTTTTGGGACAGATTTGGAGGGAATAAAAAACTATATAAAAGAGATGGAACTCACTTGAATCTGGAAGGAGCAAAACTAATAGAAAACCCTCTTAACGAAAACCTCTTGAAACACCTCAGTGAACTGAACACTCAAGGGAAGAAGCCGGAAAGCTCCCAGAATTTGGTTAGTGACAGCACTGCAGGAAAGTGAAAATAAGGAAAATGAATAAAGCCACCGAGGACAAAAGAGAAGCTAGAAAAGTCCCTCAGAGTGGCGCAGTTTAATGCACAATCTATTCGGAACAAAGTAGATCTCCTCAAAGCATTGATAGCAAGTGAAGAATTAGACATAACAGGTATCACAGAAACATGGATACAAGAGGCAACAAGAGACTTTGTTCAAAAAAGATAGACCCAATAAAACAGGCAGAGGCGTTACATGTCAAGGACCACCTCAATCCAATAGAGTGTAAAATTACAACCACTCAAGAAGTAATTGGCATCAATATAAGCAGTTTAGGGAACAAGCTAACTCTAATACTAGTGTACAGACCTCCCCACCAACCACAAATGTCCGACGAGGAGCTGTGTGCATTAGTTGCAAAAGAAATAAACAACAAATTCTGCATAATAATGGGAGATTTTGATGCAGCAAGTACACTGGGACACTATGACCTCCACATCAGACTTAGAAGGAAAGAAACTTTTAGAATTTGTCAAAAATGAATTCCTCCACCAATGGGTCGACATACCTACTAGAGCAGACCGCATACCAGACATTGTCCTATCAACAGAAGTTAACCTGCTGTCTGACCTTTCCGCAGGTGTAAATCTAGGCAAAAACGACCATAAAATTATTACATTTTTTCATATTAATATTCTCCATGAAAAAGAAAAGAAGATACTAAAGAGATTAGACTAAAGCTGACGAGACCTAAAAAAACTGAAAGGGTATGTTAAAACTCTTGAGTACGACAAGAACACAGACACAGATAACTACTGGGAGGGAAGCCTTTCCAGAAGAATACACAGAAAAACGCTCCGGATGTACACTATTAAAGCAAATACAAACAAACGGCAACCCTCAGCCTAAGTGGTTCAACAGAGAAATTAAAAACAAATAATAGAATAAGAGAAAGAGACAGATTGCACAAATCAATGACCCCACACCCAACGCCAGAAGAAGCAAGCAGACATAAAGAACTCTGTAGAATGGTGGACAAATTAGTAAGGAATGCAAAGATAAACGAGGATAAGAGAGTTGCATCAATTTGTAAGGAAAAACCAAAAGAATTCTTTGTGCAAGTTAATAATAGGAAGCCAATAAAAAATAGCATAGGTCCCTTAAGTGACAACAGAGGAAACCTAGTGAACTCAGACTTGGAGAAAGCAGAGTTACTGAATAAATTTTTTACTAGTGTTTTCACAATTGAAGACACTACCTCAATCCCTGAACCAGCTATTGAATATGAAGGGGAAGAACCGCTTGACAAAATAATATTTACAGAAGAAGACGTTAAACACAAAATAGAAAAACTAAACAACTTCAAATCTCCTGGGCCTGATGGGAATCATCCAAGAGAAGTTAGAGTTAAAAGAGGAGATATTTCCTCACCTATATAAACTCTACAGAAAAACTGCAGAACAACGAAAGGCACCAAAAGGATGGAAACTAGGCAATGTGCCCCCAGTTTACAAAAAAAAAAAAAAAACTCCAAGAGAAGAGCTAGGAAATTATAGACCAATCTGTCTAACGTCAGTCCCTTGCAAGATTTTTGATCCCATAATTGCAGATCAAATTGTGGATCACATTGATAGCAACAACCTTTTGTTAAACAGTCAACATGGCTTCAGACAAAACAGATCCTGCCTATCAAACCTCTTGGAGTTTTTTCATATCATGCTTGGTATTTACGATGGGAGTAGAGCAGCGGATATACTCTGCTTAGGTTTCCAAAAGGCCTTTGATAAAGTTCCACACAAGAAACTAATGATAAAAGTTGAGCTTTAGGAATTGAAGGAGAAATAGCAGACTGGAATGAAGACCGGCTAACTAATAGAAAACAGAGTCGTAATAAACAGTGAAGAATCAGAATGGGCAGATGTGACAAGCGGAGTTCCTCAGGGTTCTGTGCTTGGCCCGCTCTTGTTTTTGATTTACATTAATGACACTGAAGTAGGCTTAACTAGCAGGATAGCCAAATTTGCAGTTGGCACCAAACTAGGTGTAAATGCAGCAGACCCAGATACAGTGGAAAGTTTAAGAAATGATCTAAGGAAAATAGGAGAGTGGTAAAAAAGATGGCAAATGCCTTTTAACTTTGATAAGTGTAAAGTGTTACAAATAGGAACAAACAACCCTCATGCCAATTATATGCTGCTTGGGAATGACATAAATAGTGTAGAACAAGAAGAGGACCTTGGAGTCATCATTACCAAGGACTTAAAATCCACAAAACAGTGCATAAAAGCTTAAAAGAAGGAGGCACAGAAACTAGTGGGATACATAAAGAGAGTTCAAATACAGAAACAAGGAAACGGTACTGCAGCTCTACATGTCAATAGTTAGACTTCATCTTGAATATGCAGTACAGTTTTGGTCACCAACAATAAGAAAGGACATATATAGATTAGAAGGGTTACAAGCAAGAGCCACAAAGTTAATTCCATCCATCAGGCAAATAGGTTACCAAAGACGACCAGAGAGCCTGAACATGTATGGCTTAGAAACCCGACCATTGCGAGGACAACTCATAGAAATACAACTCATAGAAACATTCAAGATACTGAAAGGCATAACGAGAGTAGACAGTAGCCTCTTCACATTAAATGAAAACCAGACGAAAAATAATGGATGGAAACTAGAACTGAAGAGACACAACACATCTCATTGTGGGAACTTCTTCACATGCAAGATATGTGACACATGGAATAAAGTGCCACCAGAATTTGTAAACAGCAACAGTGTGGAGGAAGAATTCAAAAGAAAGCTAGACAAAATCATTGGAAGAACACTGTGAATGAACAGTAAAACCTGCTCCTAGAGATAAGTGAGCCCATGGAGAAATGTACTCATTCAAAAAGTTGGGAGAGAAATAAGTTTTGGTGGTGGGGGTGGAATGTTGGAAGAATCTCTCTCTCTCTCTCTCTCTCTCTCTCTCTCTCTCTCTCTCTCTCTCTCTCTCTCTCTCTCTCTCTCTCTCTCTCTCTCTCTCTCTTTCTGTTGGAAAGAAGGAATGGAAAAAGGTTTCTCATTCAAACAAATGGGAGGGAAATCAGTTTTGTGGAGGTGGGGGTGGAATTCTCTCTCTCTCTTCAGACGCCATATTCATAACAAACAGGACCAAAAATGCTCCTGACATCTTGTGCATGGATGTGCTTCCCAGAGAGCATTTTGACATTCACGAATCTCTCTGACCTTAGTGAACTGCTGTGCAATGAGAGTTTAGCGCTGCTTATTATTTTAACTCTGTAGACTTAGTCATATTTTAACTGGAACTTTTCTCATGGCTTCAAACTTTCTTTTTCCCGCGCATGCGCATAATAGTGTTGTGATGTATTGTTGACGTCATTACTTACGTAGCTCTACAAAAGAAGACGCACGAAGAATTTTGAAACACTACAGATTCCAAACAGAATTTTCACACTGTAATATCATCTTCTAATAAACCCATGTCTTTAAACAATCCCACTCGGGAGTTCCTCCGCTCAGACCATAGGAAAGCAGAGTTACAGAAGCATTGTCGAGAGATTGGTATCACGAAGGTCTGGGTTACAAAAGAAACATGAATCGGTATAATGGAAAAACACCAGTCTTCTAGAACAGGGTTCTTCAAACTTTTTCAGCCGTGACCCAGTTTTTACTATGACATCATTCCCATGACCCATACAGAAAAATATACGGCGACACGCATGTCGATAGTGGCATCAAGGCGATTTCTCTCCTTTGACTTTAACATGGTTAAGACTGAAAAACCAGCCTCACACATATAATGGTTGTAAAGGTAGCAAGAGAATGAATTATTACTAGTTAGCCGGACTAACTCTTCTTCCTTACTAGGTGTTAAGTTTAATTCCACATCTGAATCTGGGTTCCCAAATACAAACGGATCTTTTACCCAGTATTTTTCTTTTAAATGGATAGTTTTTTCTTCTGGAAAATACTGCTCAAAGCTGGCTGACAGAGACTGAAGGTGTAGGTCTATATCTTTTATTTTTTAATTTTCTGCATACATTCTTGATTTAAATGGTTTTCCTCAATATGTTGTAAAAGTGTGGGGAACATGTAGTGAACAGGTTGGTCTGTTTTAACCCTTGCTTGCCAAATCTTTAATGATTTCTTAAATGCCTGTACTTCCTCGGTGTGTTTGAATACATCATTCTCTTTTCCTTGTAGTTTTAGATTAAGTTCATTGAGCTTTGAGAAAATGTCTGCTAAATATGATAGTTGTGCAAGCCGTTCATCCCTGAAAAAATAGCTCTGCCATTGGGGACTTCTTTTCAAGAAGGAATATATGTATCTCCATCCTTAATTCATATATCCTGGTTAGAACTCTTTCTCGGGATAGCCACCTAACTTCAGTATGGTATACCAAGTGTGACTGACCAGATCCCATTTCACAGCAAAGTTGTTCGAACAACCGGCTATTCAATGAACATCCTTTGATAAGATTGACAAGTTTTACAGCTTCATTTAGAACATTTTTCAAGCTGGCAGGGATTCCTTTTGCAGCCAAAGCTTCACGATGAATGAAACAATGATTCCAAGTTACATAATTACCTGCAGCCTCTGATATCTTGCTCATAACACCATTATTTTTTCCTGTCATATTTGCCACTCCATTTGTAGTGACGCCCTCGCAGTTTGCCCAGCTCAATTTATATTTTCCAGTTACACAGTCATTCAAAACTCTGAAGATCTCTGACCCTGTTGTGTGTGTGTAAGTAAGGTCAAGCAGCACAATATGTCCTCCAAGAAGTCATCTTCCCATGGATATCTCACATAAACCAGGAGTGTTGCACAATTAGCTATATCAGTACTTTCATCCAACTGGATAGCATATTCTTCAACAGCCTGGAGGCATGAAACCAACTGAAATTCCAAATTTTCTGCAATATCCCTAATCCTCCGAGATACTGTTGTGTCACTGACAAGGACACATTTAATCTTCTCTGCTGATTTCTCATCAAGCACTGTAGTTACTTTATCTAATGTAGCTGGAAGGATAAGTTTTTCACCATAAATATATGGCACTTTCTCTTTTGCTGTCCGATAAGCAACTAGATAAGAAGCCAGTTGCAATTTATCATTGTGAGTGGTTGATTTACTAAGGATTTTCACTGATAAATTCTATTGTTCTTTTTTTCTTTGAAAAAATCTACTGATTTTCCAACTAGTTCTACATGTTTCGATTCAAGGTGCCTCTTTAATTTTGAAGGCTTCATACTTTCATTTACAGAACTTCATTGCAAATAACACACTGCGGTAGAGGTTCTTGTTTATCTTTATCATTCTTAATAAATCCATACTTCAAGATTTCTTCACTGTATTGCCTTAGCCATAATTTCTTCTTTGCAGAAGGCTCAGAACAGGGCACAGGCGGCGATGATGCCTCGCCCATACCAGTACGCGACATAGCAGGCTTCTCTGTCACTGAGTTCGTCTGTTTGTCTTTCTCTCCTGAACAAGAAGGCTTTGGTGCCTGAGTAGCAATGACACCCTTTCTAATAACAAATCGACCCATTTGATACGAGTGTGGTTGCATGAAGTTATATAACTAGGAGACTTTTGCACACTACTAAAACTTGAATGTAATTAATCATGTTCTGTTTCAAATCTGGAAGTAAGCGTCACAGGCTCACAGCTTACACGTTCCATTCACGTTCGCCACCCACACCGCCACTACGTTACCCTGCACCTCTCTCTCTCTCTCTCTCTCTCTCTCTCTCTCTCTCTCTCTCTCTCTCTCACGAAAATAGAAATTCTGATCATTACGATTAGACTCGGATATTCGTTAGGACTAGGTGGATTCATGCATGAATTCATATTTATCTTATAGCCATGTACATAATGATTTTTATTTTATGTATTTATTTTTGTGTGCCTGCGACCTAGTTTGGAGGACTTGGCGACCCAGTAATGGGTCGCGACCCATAGTTTGAAGAACCCTGTTAACTAGAACAATCAATTCTGAAAGCAACAATTCATACACTGAAATAATAATGTCAGGAGATGCTACGAAGGGCGTCGAGGAACTTCGAGAGGAACTGAACATCCGAGACCTAGAAATTGATGAATTAATCAAACTACTAATAGCTGCTCATGTCATGATCAATCAATCGAATGGTGGCCTTTCGTCGCTGAAGGAGAAGGCGGAGCACCTTCAGAAAATAGCAGCTCATCATCACGGACCTGCAGTACTTGTTCTCCATCTAAGGGAACCCGACTTTTGGGAGATACTAACCTTACCGCGGTTCAGACATCTGATTTGAAAAATCTACGCTCAGTCTGAACCATAAAGGAAGCAAACATCGACCTCATCGTCAAATGTTGGATTTTGGAAAAATTTCAATGGGCCTCAAAGTACTGCATTCTTTACTGCGGTCTCCAAGATTTACTGGAAAAAAATCAGTTAGAAGATATTTTCGATAGACTTGGTCCTCTTGTTCCGAGTCTGAAGCAGATGAACGAGGACATGAGCATTCACATATGTGAACTCGCACCAGTCCTCAGAGTCCAAGAGTTTCATGAAATGATAAACGACTTCAGTAATCAACTTGCAGCTTGGAGTGCAAATGGTGGGTATCAGTGATCAAAACAAATCTACAGTTTAGATTTGGAACAAGTGAAATTGATCAGATGTGTCTGTGTCAATAGTGAGAGTCAAGGAAGCTTTCTCAACAGGTTGGGGGTCATCAGATTGCTGAACATCAACTCTAAACAATGTCCTTTCTTCAAATGACATGCCAACTGAGACACTATTATGCGTCAAGAAGCAACTGTCCCATTCTCTGCAGACTTGTAAGGTGTTGCTGACAGTGAAAGAAACTCCCAAACACACACGGTAGGAGGCAAGGTGCCCAGATTCAGAAATATGGACATGAACTACCAAAATACCATCAAAACTTTTCAAGATTATCCACGAAGACATTTTACAGCACAACGAGATGGAAGAAGAAGAAGAAGAAGAAGAAGAAGAAAAAGAAGAAAAAAGAGCCAATTTTCTGTTGAGGGTGATCATCATGGTGGTCACAGCTCCTCTTCAAACGAGGGATGACGGGGAAACTCACCTACTAATTTTACCAGTCATAAGTACGAGTCAACTCAGACAGGTGAAGCAGAGAAGCCAATCACGTCGTTACGCTTGTTAAAGCTGCTATGAATTCGGTCATGTCCTTTTTCAATGCCAGTTTAATCGTAGGGTTAGATACAATAGGTGTCGGGAGTATGGGCACAAAACAAGATTATGTCTAAATACAGAATAGTAATGACTTCCTCCTTATCATGATACTCCATCAGATAGACTTGCTCTTGAACATATAAATGCACAGTCCCTCCCAGGTAATTTTGATGAAATCGAAGTTTTAAGAAATGACAGGAAGGCTAATATCATGTGTATAAGCGAATCGTGGCTTTGGCCTGAAATACACACCAGCTTTATTGAAATCCCAGAGTTCTCTATCTACTGTAGTGATGAGGGGGGGAGGTGGGCAGTGTGTATCTATGTAAGACACCATTTGAGGGTGAAGCTACTGACATCTGAACTCATGAGACCACGACACATCGAGGACCTTTGGATGACAATTCAATATAACAATTTCAATATAACAATTTCCTTCCTTTATCATCATAGGCTGTGTATACCGTCATCCCATGCCCTCAACGAGAACTGTGATTATCTTTCTGACGTGTTTGATTCCATGTTTTTGAGAAACAAACCTCCCTCAATTCTAGGCTACTTCAGTGATAACCTTCTGTCCCCAAATAATAGAATGGGAAACATTATCCAAACCCTCCACTTGAGTCGGTTGGCAACAAAACCAACTCATATTTCAACTACCTCCTCAGGTCATTTGGGTCTTATTATTACCAACAGACCTCATATCGTTACACACTCTGATGTCTTTCCTTGTTCAGTTGGTGATCATGAAACTGAACAACAACTATTGATATCAGAAAAGAGAAGCACCCTCCAACTATTAAGACACTTCGTTGTCTCAAGAACTGTTCCCAGAATGACCTCTGTGAACTCCTCTTGAATGACTTTTCTTCCTTCAATACAATTTTATTTACTGATGACGTACACTACCAGGTTCATACTTGAACACTACTTTTATGAATGGTTTTGACTTCTGTCAGTGCTCCTTTTATTACGGAAGTAGTGCAAAGCCCTCCTGCCCCTTGGATCGACACCGAAATAAAAGATGCAATGAGATTCAGAGGCAATTTACTAAGGAATTTGAATTAAAAATAGACAAGATCCGAATGTTGACAATAATTACAAAAGGGAGAAGAAAAACGTCAAGACAGTGTTGACTAAGAAGAAAGATTACTCTAAATGTGAGGGTAACATGAGGGGAAGGAATATGGAATCTCATCAATGAAATAAAACCCCCAAACAAAGTCTCCTGGGTCACTTGAAAATGTAGACATTCATCCTCAGAAGAGAGCAGATGATTTTAATCAATATTTTTCTAAAACACAGGAAAGAAAACGTACGCCAGATCGCAGGAAAATATCTGCAGTACCAAGCGGCTCCATTATGACCAGCCCTCCACATCCTTATTTACATGAAAGAAATTCAGACCTCAGCCAGTTGATATCGACACTCTGATTCTTGTGGCAAAACTACCATCTGAAGCCCAGAAACACTTGTGAGTCTGACGGAATTCCGTTTCGGTTTTTAGTTGACTCTGCCCTTAGAAACAGTTTTCTACATTCTTATTGTAGTCAACACCTCAATTGTTACAGGTAACTACCCTGACCCTTGGAAACACCCTGACGTAGTTGCCATTCACGAAAGTGGAGGAGACCTTAAAAATGTTGGAAATGACAGACCAATTCCTCTGTTGTCTGTTACCTCTAAAATGCTCGCAGAAATCATTGCCATTCAACTAATGGCTTTCCTTGAATCAGACCACTTACTAGCTAACGAACAACATGGCTTTAGACCCAATCTTTCAACGGAAACTGCGCTACTTAAGGTTACCAATAAAATGTATGAAAACACAGAAAAATAAAGAAATCACTCCTGTTATTATTGGATCTATCCAAAGCGTTTGATAGTGTTTATCACCAAATTCTAACAAGTAAATTAGCTAAAGTCAATGTCGACTCCTTTTAGTTTGAAGATTATGTGAGCAATCACATCCAGTGTGTGTGTGTTGGATCAATCATCTCCTCTCCTGAGGAGATACCTTTCGGCATACCCCAGGGGTCGATTCTGGGCCCATTGCTGTTTTTGATCCGTATCAACAATCTGCCACAATATATACGGGATGGTCTCCTGCATATTTGATGCATATTTTCTGTATAAATCTATAATAACTATATCTACCAATATTATAACCTATTATATAAGATTACATTTTCAAAACTGGTGCTTTTGCATGAATTAAGAAAATTGTATAGGTGGTAACACTACGAAGGCGGAGTCTCACGACGTCACCGCTCCAAATCACGCTCTGATTGGTTCTAATATCCGAGAGGTTTATTTTCTTCCAGACTTCAGGAATATGCGGCCGGGGCGGGGTGCTGGTCTACCATTGGCTGATGAGAGTTTTCTTCCAGCCAACTTTTCAGGCATGAGGGTCACGCTGCTGCTGCAGTCTCTCTCTCTGACCAGCGGGGAAGGGGCGTGGCATCACTGGGCGGTGTGTGACGCTGCGTCTATTCCCATTGGTGGCGGGATTGTTTGTCTGATCTGGTGTTTCAAGGCCGGGGGTGTCGCTTGTTCTGGGGTCAGTCGCAGGTCCTGGTATTATTGTCCTTCTTATATTTGTAGGAAGGAAGAGCACTTCCTGTGTCGTGTTGAGAGAGGGAGGGCTTCTCTTGCTGGATGAGGAGCGCCTCTAGTAGTCGTAGACGTCGCGAGTCTGGGGCTCTCCCAATTATCGAGGTGGTTTTGATAATTCTGTCACGAGAGAGGACGTCCAGGTGTGAGTTTCTAGTATGGTTTTTGTCGCTCCTTCTTGTGCGTGACGTGAAATCCTCTTCGACAGTTTCATAGTGGTCAAACCAATGTATGAGCCGGGACATCCATGGAAGGGACATTTATTTCCAATTGTTAAATCCCGAAGACAAAGTGTACAAATTAGCCAAAATTGTCATTTAATTAGTTTTGATGTACAAAGTTTATTCACTTGTGTACCAGTTTTAGATCTGCTTGAATTTTTAAGTAGGGAACTAAATAGTTAGGTTTTTTTCATACCTGTTCCAGACATTTTCAAATTAATTAGACTTTGTGTAATAGATACATGTTTTGTTTTTAATAACAGCTATTATAAGCAGAAATTTGGAATGCAAATGGACAACTGTTTGTCCCCGGTCCTGTCAAACATATACATGGAATTCTATGAAACTCGATATTGCCAATAGCATATTACCAGATGATGTTTGCTGGTTTAGCTACGTAGATGACACTTTTACAGTTTGGAGTAAAAACCACGACATTGATCAATTTCTAACTAATCTTAACTCCTTAGTACCATCAATAAAATTCACCATGGAGAAAGAAACTAACAACTCCATAAACTTCTCAGACACTGATGTAATAAGAACAGATTATGGCCTGAAATTCAAAATTCACAGAAAAGCTACAAATAACAACTTAATGATCAATGCAAAATCGACTCATACACGTAATGTTCAGTACATGGCTTTGAGATCTCATTTTCTGAGAGCACTTAGACTAGTTAGCCCCGAGTATCTGGACGAAGAGTTTAGTAACATCACCAGAATTGGCATAAAAACCCACTTTTCAATCAGGGAAATAGAACAATGTTTAGCCTATTCCTAGCTAAACAAACATATTATAGAAGAAGCACCAAAAAGGAATATGATATGAGTAATACTTTGGTTCTCTCTTTCCACCCTTCATTCAGTGATATTGTTTACCCTTTATTTAAGACTATTAAACCTTAACGTAGTCTTTTCTTCCCCCAACACAATAGGAAAGGCAGCAGTCATTAGCATCATTAGCAACAGCCCCAAACAAGAAGAAGAAGGTGTGGTTCACGAAATACCTTGTGAATGTGGCAAATTCTAGCTGGGACAAATCGGACAAGACATTAATAAGAGAATTTCCCAACATCAATATTGTATAAGAACAAATTCTCCAAACAGTGCTGTTAATTCACATGTGCAAAACTGTGGCTGTCCTATTCTTTGGAACAAAACAGAAATATTATTCAAAGACAAAGATATGATAACAAGAAATTTGTTAGAAATGACTTGCATAAGTTTTAGCAAACAAAAAAAACTTTAACATTAGTCAGGGCATGCGTAAATTAGACCCTTTATTCGTTCACATTGTTTCACAACAGTACAAATTCAGAGAAAGGTTTTAAGTGACCTATCACCAAATCGTTGAATACTTCCCTCTTTTAACTTTTCTGAATTGTTAATTCTTGACCATTTGTTTATGGTCTAAACAACCCAATTTTAACTTTGACAACTGTTTTTTTATTTTGTTTTTTTCGGTGATGTGGCGGAATTCAAAAACACAAAAACAACACACAACACAGATACATAGAACATATAACCACACACAACACTCACCCTGATCCTCGGTTGCTGGGAGATGGATTAAGGTGTCCACGGTCGCCAACACAGCACACAAAACCACACAAACAAAACTGAAAACAGACTCTCAACCAACAACGAGCAAAAAGAAAGAGACACATGCACCATCAATGTCGGTAACCGGTACCCAAAACTCAGACGAACTGACCGTCCACTTTCAAGGTTGAACCTCAACTCCAGACTCCCCCAAAACCGAAATCTCCTTCACATTTTCACAGACAGACAAACTCCAACTAACGACCCCTATCCCTCTTCCAACAACCGAAACACTCACTAACGACAATTTCACTCGCTCTCTCTCTCTCTCTCTCTCTCTCTCTCTCTCTCTCTCTCTCTCTCTCTCTCTCTCTCACTCAAAACTTACGTTACTTTACAAAACCATCTCAAACGGCAAACTCTCTCTCTCTCTCTCTCTCTCTCTCTCTCTCTCTCTCTCTCTAATTGCTAAGTAAAAATTCATTCATCCCTCTATAGTGAGAAACAATGTTGGTGAATTTTATGAATGTGCTTATTCTGTTTAGTTGTAATAAAGCTCTTGAAGAGGCCTGACTGGTGGAAGTCGAAATTATCAAGCTATCAGAGATTTTTATTCTCTTTCTCCTGTGGACTGTATTGACATATCTCGTCTTCGTGGTACGAAGATTATATTTATAGAAAATGTCCACGCGTAGTCTTCAAGCCTTCCTTAATCTTTACCCGGATTACAACAATTAGTGTTTAGCTGCAAGAAATCACTATTATGTGCTCACAGGAAGAAAATGCAGTTCAAGTTTTTAAGAAATTGCCGCGAGGATGTGTAATGCCGAATTCTCTTGTTACAAAGTGCTACCGAAAGTTAAGTGGAAACTGTTTTGGAATCTTGGAAAACTAAATACTAAAATGACACACTGATAACGCTACAATAGAAACCAGACAATATTTCAGAAAAACCATCAGCATTAAAGCTCAATTGCTAAGAAGTGATTGTGCCACAAAACTTAAGAAGTCTTCATACCAGAAAATGATCAAATCTTATTTCACCTACTCCGTGGAATAATTAAGGAGAAAGCAATAATGTACATAATCTTTCATCTAAAATCCTCTCCAACAACGAGAAAACAGCACCCGAATTAGGAATGAAATTTAACAATCCATCAAAGGAACCAGACATTCTTAAAATGCAGAAGACCGTTGAAGAAAGGAAAAACTTAATCACCAAAAAGATTGAAGACAATGATAGATGAGATTGCTGCTACTTTCCAGAACGATTGAATGCAGTATTGCAAAATGTCAAAGGAGATAACGAACTACATACTCGTATTACCAGAGCAGATAAGGCGAACACAACAGTCATCTTACATAAACATGCTTATGAGGATAAAATGAACAACATATTGAGTGACCAAGAGACCCGCGAAAAACTAACATCCAATCCCGTGGAAAGACTCAACTCAGAGTTTCACAGAAGCCTCAGGAAGGAATATTCTTGGAGATAATCAACACCTCATCAACAAGTTCAAACATTCCAATGCCAGACTACCTTACTTATACGGAACAGTAAAGACCCACAAAGATGGTTACATAACCCATGCAACCTATTATCAGCACAATAGGAAGTGTACAATATTTTCTTCTAAATTTCTCGTAAATTTGTTAAAACCGCTTGTATGAACCATATCTAACTCCCACATTAATGATTCAGTTGAATTTGTAAATGTGGTTAAAAGTGTACAAATTAACCAAAATTGTCATTTAATTAGTTTTGACGGACAAAGTTTATTCACTTGTGTACCAGTTTTAGATCTGCTTGAATTTTTAGACAGGGATCTAAGGAGCTATGTTTTTTTTCATACGTGTTCCAGACATTTTAAAGTTAATTAGACTTTGTGTAATAGATACATGTTTTGTTTTAATAAGCAGAACTTTGGAATACAAATGGGCAACTGTTTGTCCCCAGTGCTGTCAAACATATACATGGAATTCTATGAAACTCAAATTGCCAACAGCATATTGCCAGATGATGTTTACTGGGCTAGATACGTAGATGACACTTATACAGTTTGGAGTAAAAACCACGACATTGATCAATTTCTAACTGATTTTACTCCTTAGTACCATCAATAAAATTCACCATGGAGAAAGAAACAAACAACTCCATAAACTTCTCAGACACTGATGTAATAAGAACAGATTATGGCCTGACATTCAAAATTCACAAAAAAGCTACAAATAACAACTTAATGATCAATGCAAAATCGACTCATACACGTAATGTTCAGTACATGGCTTTGAGATCTCATTTTCTGAGAGCACTTAGACTAGTTAGCCCCGAGTATCTGGACAATGTTTAGGCTATTCCTAGCTAAACAAACATGTTATAGAAGAAGCACCAAAAAGGAATATGATATGAGTAACACTTTGGTTCTACCTTTCTACCCTTCATTCGGTGATATTGTTTACCCTTTATTTAAGAATATTAAACCTTAAAGTAGTCTTTTCTTCTCCCAGCACAAGAGGAAAGACAGCAGTCATTAGCAACAGCCCCAAAGAAGAAGGTGTGGTTTACGAAATACCTTGCAAATGTGGCAAATTCTACCTGGGACAAATCGAACAAGATATTAATAAAAGAATTTCCGAACATCAGTATTGTGTAAGAACAAATTCTCCAAACAGTGCTGTTAATTTACATGTGAAAACTGTGTCTGTCCTATTCCATGGAACAAAACAGAAATATTATTCAACGAAAAAGATATGATGACAAAAAATTTGTTAGAAATGGCTTGCATAAGTTTTAGCAACCACAAAAACTTTAACATTAGTCAGGGCATGTATCAGTTAGACCCTTTATTCGTTCACATTGTTTCACAGCAGTCCAAATTGAGAGAAAGGTTTTAAATGACCTATCACCAAATCGTTGAATATATAGTTCTGTCTATTAACTTTTCTGAGGTGTTAATTCTTGACCATTTGCTGATGATCTAGACAACCTAATTTTAACTTTGACAACTGTTCTGTTATTATTTTTTCCGGTGAGAAACAATGTATGTGATTTTTATGTATGTACTTTTTCTGTTTAGTTGTAACAAAGCTCTTGAAGAGCCTGACTGGTGGAAGTCGAAATTATCGAGCTATTAGAGTGTTTTATTCTCTTCTCTCCCGTGGACTTTATTGACGTATGTGGGTATATATACATTTTTCTTCTATATGTATGTATATATTTAGGTCTTGGCAATCTCCTGATGTCCCGCCCACCTCCCCCCCCCCAAAAAAAATACTCCTACAGGTAAAAGAGAGAGAAAGCCGGACAGCAACGGAAACCCATTACTGCGAAAGAGTTTTTCCTTTATGTATATATTTTTACATATTTGTATGCAGGTGTTTATATGTGCATACATATGTGCATTTGAGTGTATGTACACATATGGGTATATATAACTCTACTCTATATATGTATGTGTGAATGTACATATATATGTTTGTATGTCTATGAGTATAATTTATTTTTTTTTTTAATGCTACCTTTCCCTCAAAGAGAAGCCCTCTTCCTCTTCCTTCTCAGGCCTCTCCCACAAGGCTGGGACTCACCGCTATCAAACTTTCTCTCCTACAGATGGGTACCGTAAGGTTGGAAGGGGTTGCAATCCTGCCTCCCTCTCACCCTCTTTCTTTTTCACCAAGTGACAGCCAAAAGCACTGCTCTTTCTATTTTCATAGATCGATTCAGTTACGGGCTGTTCCTGGAGCAAGAGCCCGTGCCAACACAAGGCTGGCTTATCTTAAACAACAACAACCATCAACATCTATCTACTCCTACTGGCCAGCCCTAGGAGAGCTGTTAACCAGCTCAGTGGTCTGGTTAAACTAAGATATACTTAACTTAACTCAGTCGTGATCATACCCAGTTGGAACTGGGAGAAACATTGGCGAAATAATTGTATACGCTAATTGACAAATACAGACATTGTAGAAAACTCTACAAATCATGTCCTCCATATTTAAATATAGTGATATATGGAGTCCCTGAATTTCGACTCTTTCCTTCCTGAAGATGCAGAACGTCGGAACGGTACCCGCCCGATTAAGTAGCAGACAAAAGGCAATAATTAGAAAAATAGAGAGCACTCTATACAAATCAAATGCAGCTGATGCAGCAATTTCATTTAACATTACCTGCCTAAAAGAGGGGTTTCTCCCGAAATAATATTAATAATAATAATAATAATAATAATAATAATAATAATAATAATAATAATAATAATAATAATAATAATAATAATGTCTTTTCTATGAATCATATTAATTAGAGTGAACCTGACTGATTGATTGATTCCAATCTATCTATAGAGTCAAAGCACAACTCACCTTCTTTGTTATCTCTTCTCTCCTCTTCTACCTCTTTCTTCTTCTTCCTTTTCTTGTTCTTACTATTTATGTTCACACACTCAATTCGATAAATGCACTTTCTGCTGAGTCCCAGAATCTAATTAAGGCGTATTATCTCTGTCACTGAATAACGCGTACTAATTGGAGTGGCTGAGAGAGAGAGAGAGAGAGAGAGAGAGAGAGAGAGAGAGAGAGAGAGAGAGAGAGAGAGAGAGAGAGAGAGAGGGAGAGAGAGCGAGCTGTGAAGGATATTGCATCACTTCCTGAGAGAGAGAGAGAATGAGTGAGTATGTGAGTGTGTGAACATCATGTACACACACACACGCACACAGAGAGTTTATATATATATATATATATATATATATACATATATATATATATATATATATATATATATATATATATATGTAATGTATATATAAGTTCCCTGTGTGCGTGTGTGTGTGCTATATCCTGCACAAGGTACCTCAATGGGTTGTTCATGAGAGAAAGAGAGAGAGAGAGAGAGAGAGGTGTTGATGCAAAGAAGATAATCATTTTCAAAATTGTTTCTTCGTTATTACTGAACTGCCCCGAACACACACACGGCAAAGCAACAGTAAACAACATCAACAAAAGAGTGATTAAATTGTGTTTCCTATTTCTTCTTTTTCTTCTTCTTCTTCTTCTTCTTCTTCTTATTATTATTATTATTATTATTATTATTATTATTATTATTATTATTATTATTATTATTATTATACCGTTATACAGACTGAAAGAGAGAGAGAGAGAGAGAGAGAGAGAGAGAGAGAGAGAGAGAGAGAGAGAGAGAGAGAGAGAAACTTCAAAGAAATCACGTACAATCGTTTTAAAAGTAGCTGTCACAAAGGCGTAACCCAGCAGAGTAAGAGAGAGAGAGAAAGCAGCCGTATGGCGTAATACAAAAGGTCCAATTTACCTTGAAGTCTTAATTATCCATGTCGGTTCACAGCGCAACTTTTTCATATTTAATATTAATTTTTATCTCTTATTTACGTGATGGAAGTTATAATTATATATTGAAATAAAGAGGAATTACTGATGAATAAAGTTGTATATAATAAAAAATATAAAATCGACTGTAAATACGAGAAAAAAGGGAAAGTGAAAAGAAAATACATATTTGTAATTGCAACAGACATTTCAAGAAGTTATTATGGTTACCAGAATTCCTTATATATCTGGTATGAAGTGACAAGTATATTCTATAAATATGTATATATGTATAACTGCATCATGTATACATCATGAAGCATTATATTAAAGTTACTTCATAAAGTGTCAAGCTTGAAATTTCAACTTTGAAACTTATCAAGTCCAAGTATACCACACTTGTCGGGAGTGAGTGTGTTCTGGGCGTCTAGGGGACGTGGCTACCGGACGTCGCTCAGCCAATGAGAATGTGGCGCCCCATGGAGCTGCATTCTGATTAGCTGATAGTTTGGAGCGATTAGAGTTACCGCATATAAACAAACATACCGGATGTGTTCTGTCCGTCTGGGAGAGAGATTACGGGACGTCGCTCAGCCAATGAGAATGTAGCGGTCTCTAGCTCTGCGTTCTGACTGGCTGATTCTTACGCCTAACCAGAGTGACAGGATGTAAACAGTCTTGAATCTGTCTGTTGCCATTACATGGTGATTTCTCCTAAATATTCGATCTGTCATCAGTGATATTATTGTTTATATTATAGGCTACGGGTCTGTATGATCTATGCACTATTTACAGTGATGAAAATGAGATTAATGATGATGATAGTGAAAGGAAAAGAGAAACAATGGTGATGATGATAATGAGTTTTCCTTTGTTGATCTTGTAATGGATAAAATTCTACTGTTGACTTTCGAGACTTCTATTTTTTTATCATAAAATTTAGGCCAGAGACCAGGTATTGGGACCTCTGGTGGCGTCCTCATTCAGGGCTGAAAAGGAAATTAAGAGGAATAGAAAGGTTAGGGAGGTGTAACAGGAGGAAGAGAAAGGTTTGAAAGGCATAACAGGAGGGAGAGAAAGGTCAGGAAGGTGCAACAGGAGGAGTAGAAAGGTAAGGTAAAGCAACAGGAGGAGGAGGAGGAGGAGGAGGAGGAGGAGGAGGAGGAGAACCTTTTTCAACTGAAGCTCTATGAAACAATTGTCAGGAAAAGGTTGAGAAAAGTAAGATGGAAGAGAGAGAATATGAACAGAGGTAAGATAAAAGGAATGAAAGAGGTTATAACAGCTAGAGGCCCTGGAATGAACACTGCAAAGAACCTAATGCCTACAGTGCTCCCAAATAGGTCTATTTAAAACAGTCACTAATTGTGTTATGGTTACTTAATGAACTAAATAAAACTCAGATATATTTTAATCACCGTTACATTATTGTTACAGTCAATGACATGAAATATGGGCCATGATTTCATTATATAGCCTAACCTACTCCTGAGAACATTTACAAACTCTCAGACATTTAGGTTAGAACTGGTAATAGTTTTTTGTCTGGGCTAATTGGCCTTATTCAAAAAACCAATATTTTGGGAAGCTTCGCAAAGCAAAAACACATTGAAAGTAAACCACACATTGGCTGCACATTGGGAATACAGTGACGTTGTCTTGCAGGCTACTATCAGCCATTTACTTGCAATGGACCCTTTTGTGTGCTTCTTGTTCCATATGAATAGGGTTCATCTTCTGAATAATAATAATGATAAAAATAATAGTAGTCATAATAATCAGAACTGAAGTGATAAATGTTGTAATATACAGGTTAGCCTAGGCTAGGAATTCTATGGAATGACTCTTGGCTGTGGGATAGTTGGAATATGAAAGAAGTGGTCTTCAGCCCTGCGCTTTCTCCTTGGTTCTTGAAGCCATCACGTTGGTCTCTGTCCTGTTTCCAATTGTGGTGCTTTCCCTGATTATTGCTTCTCTTCTGCTCTTATTGCAAGCACATACTATTTCTCAGCCATAGTTTATGTTGCTTTATACACTTTTCTGAATCAGTTGAAAGCATAAAATGTGATATGGATTGAAGCAAATCTTTTTGTCTTTTTGGGCCTTCACAGAGAGCACTGTAGCCTTGAATCTTGGCAATTTGTAATCACACGTGCACAGAATTTAGTACTTAAACACTTTTCAAAACTGATTGAAGGCAGTTTGGAATCAGATGTGCACGGATTTTAATATTTGTAGACTTTTCAGAAACAATTAAAAGCAATCTTTTCAACTTTATAAAACTTTTAGTCAAAATAAGCACAAGAAAATGTATCAAGATTTTCTGGGAAGACAGAGGTAGAAGCAAAATTGTAGGACATGAGACATAATTATTATTGTCATGGTCAATCTTGAAATAGTTCTGAGTCCATGCGTTGTATGTTTGTTTTCATTCTGAATATTGTTCTTGCAGGAAGAGTTCTAGAAGCCCTGTTTTGGTTTAACCGTGAGATGAGGTGAATTCATGGACTCTGGAAGCGCGAGAAACTTGCAGACGCTCAAGTGGTAAGTTTCATTCACGATTTTATACTCTCCTCCTGAAGATTTGTACAAAAGCTATCCATGGAGTACGGCTCCTTCTATGCCTTACTTATTATCCCGGCGGAGAGTTCATTTAACTTTCCTGTCAGTTTGATAGAAGTCTGTGATTGGGAGTGTGAGGAGCTAAGTATATAACCATGCATACTATTTGGTCTGTGTGAGGTATTTCTTGAAGGGTGGTGTTCATGGCTCAGAAAAAGGAACAAACTCTGCATTCGTATGCGAGATCTTGACCCTGACTGCGGCTTAAAATAAGCACTTATGAAGGCAAAGTCTTAATTACAATTAACCGAGGATAAAGAAACCTAGATTAAGACGTTGACACAGGCACTTGGAAGCTCTAACCCTTTTGCTTTTACCTACCTAAACACCTTGTCCAAATCCCTGATTAACGTCCAACAAAAACCAGTCCCAAAAGATACAGGAGTTTGCGAAATCCCTTGCCTCGACTG
Source organism: Macrobrachium rosenbergii (assembly GCA_039081455.1). Lineage (NCBI taxonomy): Eukaryota > Metazoa > Arthropoda > Malacostraca > Decapoda > Palaemonidae > Macrobrachium > Macrobrachium rosenbergii. The sequence continues at coordinate 45,149 of JANJGK010003523.1, forward strand.
TGACCAATCTTATATCGGTTTCACAGGCAAATCACTCCCCCAAAGATTAATACAGCATAAATGTTCAGTCAGGTACGGACAACAGAACTCAGCTATTTTTAACCACATAAATAACCATAACCACAGAATAATAAACTGGAATATGTCTCGTATAATTTATAGCAGCAATTGTTGGTTCAAAAGCCTTGGTTAAACAAAGAAATGCAATGAATCTCTCAAGAGGCGCCTGGGATTCAGATATAGATAAAATCTTCCTCCAACCAGCGATTAAGAAGATTAAAGAGAAATTGCCAGCTGGAGTGACTTAGCGACCGACCTATAGATCTTCTGGTATAAATACCACTTTTCTGTAACTTTCTCGCATTCACTATTTGCCTGAGGAGAGAGACAGTTTGGTCTCTGAAATATAGCCTTTATTTTCCACATTTTGGCGTTTCTATGGGCTCCCTCATATATATATATATATATATATATATATATATATATATATATATATATATATATATATATATATATATATATATATATATATATATATATATAAATATATATATATATATATATATATATATATAATGTCACGACGCGTATCAAGTACCTGGTTACTACACAACTAATCGCAAGATTCAATAATATACCTCACTTCAGCCAGATACCTGAACTCTCATAACATTAATTATTACGACTGAGAACTCTAAAGGTAACAGTGATCCCTTAAGAAAAAACTTATTAATTACTTGAAAAATCAAACTAAGTTTCTCAGAATATGTGTGAGGTATCAAAAATTGAACTAGAAATATTACAGAGTAGAAGGGCATCACTCCATCAAAAACTCTAACTGATTCCCTGGTCTTAATTCACTTTAGCAAAACTAAAAGAACAAAAGATGTTTATCACTTTGCCTTATGCACACACAATCAATCCTATTCACTGGTGATCAATAAATGAAACACTTTTTCTAAAAATGTTAAATACAAAAATTTATTTTTAAATTCAAAGTTTATAATTAGAATTCACAATCTGAAAAATTTATTATTACTTGAAAATAACACAACACTTAATTAATTTTTGAATTAAAGTATGAAACAAAACTAATTCACAAAAACTTTATCAGGAATTTAAATTAATCAAGCAAAATTTAAACTATCAAGAATTACTCAAGATTTAAAAAGAAAATCTTAATGAATGAAATATTAAATAAAGTATGCAATGTTAAATTACCAAGACATATTTAAAATGCTACGTAAATAAATGTTACATCACAAACATAAAAAAATGTGAAAACATAAAGAAATTGTAAATAGAAAAACACACAAAAATACACATAAGATTTATCAATAATGATTTCACTCGGTCAAAATTTCCTAACTTATCATGCCATGGTATTAATAAGTAAAATTCATGTTACCTTACACAAACTTGTGAAAACCTCTGTAAAATCAATCTCTTGCTGCAGGTGCGTTACCACAAAACACACTTTTTACCAGGCGCTGTTACAAACTAAATAACTTTGCTAAATTCAGATCTCAAAAGTTAATGCTAATATGTGACCACAAAACACTACATTAAAAGTAATCTCTTTCTAAGAACGAGAGAGAGAGTGGGAACCAAATCACTTGGTCTCAGAAATCAGAATGAAACAAATTTTAGAATTCCAGTAACACGTGAAACAATTACATGATGTCATTAAAGCATTTTGGGTACGAGATACAAAAGTTCTAGAAGTAGGGAGGTGACGTCATTAAAGCATTTTGGGTGCGAGATACCATGGAGAAACTTCTAGAAAGAAAGTTACGTCATCCCAGCAAAACGTTTCGAACGCAATCTTACAAAACATGGCGTAACTGATCAAGACATGTATTTTTTCTCTCAAAGTGGCGTACATGACTCGAACAACGCATGTAACAACATGAAATCACTCGTCTTGAGCCCGTATGGGACGAATCGGCATTCGTTTTCCAAACCTGTCATCACTAACCCAAAACAAGGCGTTCTCTCTTATCTCAACTGATGACAATTGAAATGAAACAAGTCTTTGCTGGACACACGTGTTCATATACTATGCTTTTATCAAGAAAGATATTATTCATTCTAAACTACGTTACTATTAAAATTGTATTATCAATTCTAAATTACGCTGTTAAGTTATTTAATCATTAGTTCTTTTGAGATCTGATGCCAAACTAAATATGACACTTCAACAATCATTATCATTACACATAAACATGAAAAAAGAAGTAAATATGTCAAAATTATAGGAGGATATATGTATTACAAGGCAACATCGTGAAAATATATATATATATATATATATATATATATATATATATATATATATATATATATATATATATATATATATATATATATATATATATATATACGAGTATATATATATATATATATATATATATGTATATATATATATATATATATATATATATATATATATATATATATATATATATATATATATATATATATATATATAAACTAAATAAAAGCAAGGTAATGTCGACTCTGAAATGAACCAAAGTTCTGGGGAAGAAAAAAGGTGAAAGGTGGAACAGAAAAGGTCAACAGAAAGTTTTGAAAAGAAAATCCTTTAAACAGAAAATCCAAGTTTATTTAATGAATCAAAATGAGCTTTACTTTACAATAACAGTCAATGAAAATAAAGGAAGACTGAAGAATGGTTTTTGAAATAAGTTAGAGTCAGAATGCTTGATGAAGGCAACAAGACTCACCAAAAGGAGAATAAAGTTGTGCATTTCAGCCGCTTTCCTGAATCCTGTTGAGGAAGATGGACGTCTGTTGCTCTCACGGGAAGCATTTTCCCTCTTGGTGATCAGATTGAGGCGTTGCAAGAACAAACAGAAGATGTGAAGAATATTATTCGGATGATTTCACATCCGACAGATATCCGTTTGGACTCCACAAGTGAAACTAAATCAGCAAAATTTGATTCCCCCTTCAGAAGCACTCGAGTTTGAAGCTCTAAGTGGAATACTGGAGGGTCGCAGCTTCTCTCATTTTTCCATTCGGAGAGCTGAGAATGTTGGATGCCACTTGCGTCCTTTTGTCCTCGGAATTCCTGGTGGCTTCGGAGACTCTCCTGCCTCCTCCACCATTACCGCTCCTTCTTCCCTCTTCCCTCTTCGCATTTGAAGCAGCCACTTGTGATGTTGAGCAAGTCATTTTACTCACTGATTTTCAGCAGTTATTTACGATTAGGACTTTCGTGGAGTTTGTGCTTGTTTTGACATGCTAATACTATTGATAATTATAATCATAACGACAATAATAATAATGTATCACTGAGCATACGAAGTCATATTTGCAGTCTTACATTGATACTGCGAAGTTGTTGTGATGAAGTCTTCTTCGGCTCCGTTGTCAGTCTGTCTCCAAAGGTCATACTGATTTTGCTCTCCCCCCCCCCCCCCCCCACCCGCCCCCGTCCTTGCAACTCTTGTGTCATGATTCCAGTTTGTGACCTCGCCTTTAGTGGAGAGGAGGAAATTTCACCTTTGGAATACTTCCCTAACGTGTTTAGCTTATCAGGTAAGGATTATATAGTTTTATAACCTAAACTGACAGTGAATTATTTTGAAGTTTTTCTCTCTTTCATGATCCTATAGTACCTGTCACTCTGCTCTGAAAGTTCAGTTGTGGATTGACTCAGTGGAGTGTTCCTTGTGTTCCAAATTGGAAAGAACGGGTTAGGGATCTTGGAAGAGAAACCCTGAATTACACATAGCATAAGAGGTGTTATGAATGCCATGCGCGTCTCCTCTGTGTGTATATATGTATGTATGTATGTACATATGTATGTACATATGTGTGTATGTATGTATGTATGTATGTATGTATGTGTGTATGTATATATGCATCAGGCTGAGAAATGGTTGCTCTGGAACTTCGCTCCCTGTAGTGATCTGATATTTTACTTTATATTTGCATTAAATCTTCCAGTTTCGTTGTATAAACACTTACCTCTTCTCTCTCTCTCTCTCTCTCTCTTTCTCTCTCTCTCTCTCTCTCTCTCTCTCTCTCTCTCTCTCTCTCTCTCTCTCTCTCTCTCTCTCTCTCTCTGGTCAAAACTGAGTCCTCTCCCCTATGTTGTTCTCTTATCCCATGGGATGTGACGAATCTTATACAGACCACGAAACGATGAAAAACGGATATTAAGTGCCGGCCTGCCACATCTTTCTTTTTATGTTTGCGTCCCATTTTCTTTTGCTTCGATTAAAATGAAATTTTGCTTCTGTTTCTTCCACCTCTCCAATTTCTCATTTCTGCAGCAGCAGAGAAGAGGCGCCTGACTCCATTATGGACGCCGTTTTCTCATCTTAAAGTTTCTGCAATTTTCTGCTGTTTTGCCTCAGGGGCCTCACGTGGCAGTTTGCAACAGATCCTGCAATGTGTCTGCTCCCGATTTCAGTGCTTGCAAGGAGATAAGATTGATATGAGTTGGTATTCCCATCTTTTTCTGTCTTTTCCTGTTCTGTGGCCGCATAGTTAGTTTATCACAATTAGTTTATTCTCTTAACAGAAAAAGGCACTTTTTTAATATACTTCGTCCGTTGGTAAAAATTAGTTTATTTTCCTAGTTTTTTTACTTGGAGGAGAATCATGAAGCAATTATAAGGAGCCTTACCTCACATCTTGAGGACATCTGAGAGAGTTCTGGAATGGGTTCTGCAAACCTTACCCAAATGGGCATTCATAAAATTCTCTCTCTCTCTCTCTCTCTCTCTCTCTCTCTCTCTCTCTCTCTCTCTCTCTCTCTCTCTCTCTCTCTCCCCCGCGGTATCAGAGCGAAATGTAATTGAAGGTCTTGGTGTGCTACGCTGTTACTGAGAATGGATACTGTTTACCCTACAGGTCATGCCCAGTACCCACCTCGTTTTGGCATTAGAACATTAGAATAAAGGAGAATTGAATAAAGTCCTTTCCACGTCGCTTGAGGTTTGGCACTCTTTTAACGGACTGGATATTTCAGCTGGAATTAATTCCCTTTAGACCAGATTTTCCAGCAACCATTGTGTGTCATTCGTTCCTGAATCTGCTCTCCTCCTCCTTCTCCTGCCTTTTCTTTTTTTAATTCTACGAGATACGGATAATGAAGGAGAGAAATAGAGTGGGAGAGTCCAAATTTTCTGTACGTTCTTGATAAAGAGCAAAATGAGCAATGTTGATATAACTGTGGACGTAATGCGAAGTCTCAGAACAAATTGCATCACAGCGCGTCTTTTATCTTTCTAGCAACACCCCCCCCCCCACAGGCCTCCCCAGTGTCCTTTGCCTCGAGAAGTTCATGACGACCGGGTCACTTGCCTCACCATATCAACATTTCACTTGAAGAGTCACTTGTATCTTGCTGAGTCACCTTCCTTCTCCAGCAGTTTGAAACTTGTCTCTCTCTTTTCCTCCCCAAAGAGATTCGAGGATTGGCTTTGTTTCTTTAGCGCGTCTCAAATGCTGCACCAGATTGTCTTCCACTTTTTGTTCTGCTTCTTCCTGTGAGGAAATTTATTTGGAAAATCCCTGACGCCTGACCTTATGCATCTCCATGTAAATTAACAAAGGGCGGATGACATTATGGTATAATGTAGTTCGCTATGAAGATGAAAACACGAAAAGCAATTTAGGCAGGAACCACCCACTTGCAACGAAGGCCTTTGTTGATCAGTGGGAACTTCATAATTAGCCAGGTCATTTGGCTCCTTAACTTATACAAGCACGCACGCACACACACACGTAAAACAGACCAGCCATGGAGACCTGATTAAATGGTTTGAACAAGATATGATTAAAAATGGAATAGGAAAGATGAAGTGACCTCCTGCTCTGCTGCTTCTTTTGACTCTGGTTCCACAATGAAGTCCGTCTATGTTTACCCCGTGAGGTTTTTTATAGCCGGTAATCAAGGTGCTTTTTGCTCATCGTCGTTATTAAGAGGCTTTGCGTTGGAGAACATTTATTAGTATTGTGTCAGATAGATCTTCTTTTCTTACAGAGATAAATCAGGAATTTCAGAGTTTTCGCCTCTGATAAACATGACGTTGATGCCTCCGTTCGTCCATTGGTGAGGGAAATAAAAATTCCCAACAACTGAAAGTGACCGAAGGAAAGCTTTGATATACATGGAGGACGCTTCCTCTCGCCCCTGCTGCTGCACACTTTCCCTTCCTGCTTTCTCTCTCTCTTTCTGCTTCCTATGATGATGAGTCGAGTAGGGACCCCCCACCCGTCCCTTCTGTCAGTCTTTTCGAAAGGACTTATCCCTCCAGTGAAAATGGAATAGAATCATCTGGGGGTTTCAGGCAGTTCCTGAAACAGAGCAGGATCATTTCATTGGTCTTTGCTTTGTTGCATCAACATAAGATTTGTGGGTCAGGTGCAACTGCATGTCAATGGAAGTCTGTCTCTTAGCTTCACGCTGACGTTTTTTTTTTTCTGACGTTCCTAAAGCTAATCACTATTTGTGCTATGAATGGGGTGATGCAGGCGACATTCGTGTTTTATTTCTCCATTGAAAATCGCTTTCTGAGACTTACTGATCAGTTTAACTGACGGATTCGAACGTTTTGTCTCTTTCTTCAGCGTCATTCTTCGAAAATTAGGAATATCGGAAACTGCCGTAATTTAATGGCGATCAATGATATGGGTTCAGGGATCCTGTTTGCGCTTAGTGCCTTCACCAGATTTTAACAGTCTCTCTCTCTCTCTCTCTCTCTCTCTCTCTCTCTCTCTCTCTCTCTCTCTCTCTCTCTCTCTCTCTCTCTCTCGTCGATAACATCATCTTTCTCGCTGGCACCTTCGTGCAAGTGGTCTACTGTCTATTTGATCAATTTTCGTGAATTATTTGGGGCAGTGAAATTCTGCAGCGTGTAAGGAAGGAAGCCCTCGGTGTCAGAGAGGATTTGGATTTGTATCTTCAGTCACCTTGCTTCGGAGCTTCACGGTTTTTTTTTTTTTGGGGTGGGAGAGTTCGTGCTTGGGTGTGGTGGGTACCAGAGTTGGTTGCTGGATATATTTGGTCCCATAAACTGATTTGTTTTCACTCCATAGAAAACACCGTTTTTGAGTTTGTACTGTAGTTATGGAAGCATTTTTTAGTATGTATATACTGTATTATAGCCCGATTGTTTTTTCCTTTTTATTTGTGTACTGTCTGTGCTTCTGAAGTGTCCGGGACTTGTACTTCAGGCAGTGCAAGTCAGTTTTTAAAGAATGCTTTGGCTTTTCCTCTCGGGTTTTGTGCAACGTGTAATAAGTGATTCTGATTTGCTTCGAAGTCAATCAGAGGGTCGGCGGCGGCGGCGGCGGCAGAGAATAGAGAGCGTGGCAGTTTCAATTCTGAAAACCTGAAGCATCGCCGGGTAATGGAAGACCTCACAAAGAGATATGAGGACGTGTGGGGGGCGGGGGGGGGGGGGGGGGATGTCTCGGATCTCAGGACTGTGAAAGACGCCTTCCTTCTCTCGCTGTGAAGGAAGGAAGGAAGACTCGACCAATGGTCAAGGTTTACTGTGGGTTGGGAGTTGTATGCACAGAGTCTGACATGGATTTGGATACGGCAGTATTGTGTTTTCTAGTCTTCTCGTCCTCTGTCGGGACTTCCCTAATCCTTCTCTACATTCTTAATGGAGACATGACTTGAGGGCCTTAGTGACATCGTTAGTCTCTCTCTCTCTCTCTCTCTCTCTCTCTCTCTCTCTCTCTCTCTCTCTCTCTCTCTCTCTCTCTCTCTCTCTCTCATTTCATATTGACTTAGTTTGCTGCAGTCCTGTTTGCATGACCTCTTTTTAACAATTAGTTAGAAGTCAGTTTTTATTGGTATGTCTCGAGATTGTTTTGACTTTATGATAATTTCTGGTTGAAGAATTTGTCTTTACTTTATTTCATTTTCTTGCAGTCCCAATGAAATGATTCCTGGATCAAAGGAATGCGTCGCCTAACATGGCGTCGATGCAGAATCGAAAAGAGTTTTTCATAATTTTCCTTAGATTTAAATACCCAACAGCTGTCATAAACAACACTAAACTTGGCGCCATCTTGCAGGGCGCAAACACATTATATAAATGTCGCTGATCGTTTATGTTTGACCAACATCTTGACGGCAAATTCATTGTGGGATAAAGTGTCAACACTGAAGCTTTAGAGGAGCACCCAAATCAATATCGCAGAATGAAGAACAACAACACGACAGAGACCATTCGAGTAGCAACATCGCAAAGCGCCTTCATTGTTTTTTTTCTTACAGTTTTTATTATTTTTAATTTTATTTAAACATTCATCTCTTCGTCAGACTACCGTGTTAACCGTGTTCAGTACTGAGCTCTGGAAAGGAATTGCCTGCCTATCATTTCACTTCATTAATAATGGAATTTTCTGAGCTGCTCGATTGTGACTCACTTTTATGCTAATGACTCACCTCACCTCACCTGCCACATTGGTGGGACCCACCAGGCAGGCACATGAGTGAGGGAGGGAGGAAGGCGACGGGGTTTGCATTCATTCCATCTATTTCGAGATTCCATTTGGAATGGAGGCTTCTTTTGCCATACACGGTCACCGAGTGTAAAGCTTTTTTAATTTTTTTTTATTGAAAGAATTAACATAGAAACTTGACACTGCATTTTATTGGCGGAAGTAGTTTCCCATCATACAGATGTGAGTAATATTTATGAATATTTTTGTTTACCGCCTATAAATTGATTTTCTCTCGGTTCAACAGATAGGTGTTATATATTTATGCACAGTAATGCTTGAATGTCAGTTTTGCAGTGAAGTCGAAGACTCTGGCAGATTTGCAAAAGAGGGAGGAAAACTGGACCTGCATTGGAATGCTAAGGTGTTGAGCAGGAAAAAGTCTGGGCGCTTGATGGAGAGAGAGAGAGAGAGAGAGAGAGAGAGAGAGAGAGAGAGAGAGAGAGAGAGAGAGAGAGAGAGAGAGAGAGAGCACTGACTGAAATGAGCAATGTTTGTTTATTCCCAGTAAATGAGCTCGAACAAGAACAAAAGGTCTACTTGAGTTATTGAAATCTGATCAGAATATGTGAAACGTCTACTTATTCCTGCTTGACCATATCCTCCAACCTCCCTCCCCCCCCCGCCCTCCACCATTCTACCCCAACCTATTACCCCCTCCCCCAACTCTCGCTATCTCTCTCTCCATCTCATAGATGAAAATGCAAATTCTTTCTTTTCTTTTTTGCGTGTCTATCTACCCCGCCTGTCGTTCATTACCTGGTGTGTGTGTGTGTGTGTGGGTGTTGTATCCAACTGGGACATCGCCTGTGTAACTCAGTACTCCCTGGAAGAAGAAGAAGATCTGCGGGGACTGCTTTCAGCTTTTCTTGTTGTAATTATCATTTCTGTGATGATTAGCTAAGATGGCCCCTGCCCTGTGCCTTAACGTATAATGAATCCTTTTGTGAGTAATTGTTTTGTAGAAAGGACAGACGTGGTCAACCGTAGTAATTGTTTGTGAGTCGCGAAGGGTCATTTATCTCGTGTGTCCCACTGGCAACCTCTGCAGTCAACGAGAACCGAAAAGATTCGGGGCATTCTGTTTTCGTAGTCTCTACAGCATATCCGGTATAGTTTATAGTTTTATCATGCAGTTGCACACATTCATGTAGAATATCTACAGAATGAATAAAAACTTATGCTACTTCATTCTTCATTGTTAGTTCACCAGAGCTTGCTCTAGTGTTCAGAATCATAGTGGACGAAGATGACTTAGTTTGAAATTGCCCTTCTGCAGGAAATGTGGTCAAATTCCGCTTTGTAACGAGTAACTGACTCAGTGTACTTCTGAATATATACAGCCCAATTCACTTTATATATTTACAAAACCATTTCCGTCTTATGGAGGAGGTAATTAATAGTGCTTTATCAGGACATTTTGTTCTTCGTACGCTTATTGTACAGTTTATTTGAACGTTCTTAACGAGAAGAAAAGTTCACGTGCCGTGAGATTTCCTGTCTTTAATACCCAGGGAGCTTTTGTCAACAAATGTGTTGCAGCCATGAACTGCTGAGTCTTGCTTCGATGTCAATCTGCTCATGCGAGGAAGAGCAGCGCAAGCAGACGTCGTCGTGCCTTTCGAGGGAGGAAACTTGCTCCATTTTCAATCACAGGAGGAAGAGTTTCTCGTTGAGTCATTATTCGCTGAAATGAACCTGAATGTCGGCTTCGCAAAGTCGTTGGAGCTCCAGAGAATAATGTGAACCTTGCCTGCGGCAGCATCCTTGTCCGAGAACGTCATGATAACACCTGTGTGAACTGACATATCTACTGAGAAGATAATAATATGTACAAAGTTGGGTTCCTGTTTTCATTAACTGCGTCCCTGTATTTCTTCTTGTAATTCCCTCCTGTTGATGACATAGTCACGGGGACTCACTGAGTGATGCATATGAATTGACATGGAAAATACCACGCTCTTTGACACATAATCACTGGGTTCAGCACAAGCAAATGGAAACGCACTGTTCAGCATTTTGATGAGGTTTACTTATAAATGATATTAGGAAACGACTGTTGTGATTGTTTAAGATCGAATATCATACTCTGACTCTCTCCAGATGACGAGTGCCCTTATGTGCCCGACAAGGGCAAGTGTGAAGGTGCTGCTAATACTGCCGTTGCATATGACAAGTGCCCTTATGTATTGTGCTGAGAGAGTTGTTGCTATGACAACGTGCATGTCCTCATTTGTATTGTAGGTGTGATGAAGAGGAGACGAGTGACCAGTCTCTGGGGTGATTGGAGGTTGGGTGGAGGGGTCATCAAAAACACAAGCCTTTAAACGTCTCCTGACCTAATGGTGATGAATGGAAGACATCGCTTCATAGCCTCTGAAAGAACACAGTGGCGTCTAATCATTATTTAGGTGACAATTCATAATGTTGACTTTTGATACAATGCTTCAAAAAGGGATTGAACGTTTTGGATTTTGCAAAAGCGGTTGGTGCATCTATGACCAATATTGCATTTTTGTGCTTTCAGTTGAGAGCCCAAATGGCCGAAGAGAAGAGCCAATTAAGGCGTCCCCCTTCAGCGGCCGAGTGATGATAATAATATCTCGCCTCCTTTAGACCTCGATCAAAGAGCCTTTGCTGCTTTCTGCCGCTTTTGGGTGGACGTTTTTTGATGGTCAGGTCCTCCATGTCACCTGGGTGGTGTGAAGTGGTCGGTGTGTGTCACCAGGTACTGAAGGGGTCTCGCTGGTTCTTCGTGCGACGCCAGAGAGCAGTCACTAATAATAATAGTAATAGTAATGATAATAATCATTATTATTATTTTAATTACAATAATAATTATTGTAATGATTGTCTAAACCGTTCTTGGTATAGGAATGTATACACACACAAACATATATATATATATATATACCTGTATATATATATATATATATATATATATATATATATATATATATATATATATATATATATGTGTGTGTGTGTGTGCGATTTTATGTACACTATAGAGATGGAGAGGGTGTATGCATCTATGTATATATGTATGTATGTATGTATGTATGTGTGGCTTCGACTTGAAAATTATATCAACTCTGGCCAACTGTTCACTGCAGCTAAATACAAAAAAATTTCCTTCAAAGAAGATTTTGACCTTTACTAAATAATGCTGCAGGATTATATAGAACCCCTGCTCCAAAAAAAGGTGAATTAATAACAAAAAATAAGTGTCAACAGTAATGGGAAGCTTGTATTCAGAACCACTTGCGCTTGAAGGTTACATTATGAAATTACAAAAAGCAAAGCTGTGTATAAACCGCAGAGAGAGAGAGAGAGAGAGAGAGAGAGAGAGAGAGAGAGAGAGAGAGAGAGAGAGAGAGAGAGAGAGCGAGAGAGAGAGAGAGAGAGAGATAACGATTTCCTTCCTCAACTCGAAGAGTGAAACTCGCCCATATTCCCGAAGCCAGAAGGTCGAGAGTGAATGTGGTGCTCCTCAGTCCCTTCGTCACTTCCTCTGAAGCTTTCTTCATCTCTAGACCCAAGCAGTCCTTATTATGCTCTTACTAAGTTTAATACATCGATGATTTTCCTAATTGCACAAACAACGTCCACTAGTTATTGATATAGAATACAACACTTTTCATTTAACTTATGCAACATGAATATAGAAGATTTATGAAGGAAATTGTCGAGGTTTTCTCAACAGTCTAGACTCATAGCCGTCAGTAGAGAGAGAGAGAGAGAGAGAGAATTGGCTCTCAGAATATTGATCAAGTACCTCCCTGAAAAATAAGTGAATTCTGTTTATTTATACAAATATTCAAGTCTACAGTGGAGGAGACAATAGGCCTGT